>PVLC010040998.1:0-13583 GCA_004027655.1 Graphiurus murinus
TTCATCTTTCACTTCCTTCAATGCTTCTCTTTGGTTTCTTTTTAGGTCATCAAATTCTTTATTTGTTCCTTTATGTCTTCCTTTATTTCTTCAAAGCTCTGCCTACATTCTTTCTGAAAATCCTGTATTGTTTCTAGTATTAAAGATCTGAATTGTTCTTCTGGTAGTCTCTGCCATTCTGGGTTGGTGAGATCTGTTACTGAGGGGTTGTGGTAGCTCATTGTTTCTTTGTTATTTTTCCTTCCCATGGTTCCCTGTTCTTCAGTTTATATCTTTGCTGTTCTTGCAAGTTTTCTTGACCAATCTCTGCAGTGGGGGTTTGGAGGTGACGGGTTGTGTTCAGAGATAAAGTTTGAGTGAGATATCACAGTAATGAATGCAGGAGTAGGATAAAGAAGAGGGTGTGTTCCAGCAGAATAAGAGGTTGAGTGTGTTGAGGTGATCTATTGTAAAGGTTAGAGATGGTAGAGGAAAAAGGAGAAAAGAGAAGAGAGGAGGTAAAGTGTTGCGGAGAGTAATATAGAGGGGAGGGGGAGAAGCATGTAAAGGGACAGGAAGGGGATTCAACAGCCTAAGCAAGAGATAACAAAGCAAGTAATCATCCAAACAAACATATATAAATCAAGGCAATACAAAAGACAAACAGTATCAACCTATAGAACTTATCACCAAAAAAGAAGAGAAAAAACAACAACAACAAAAAAACAAAAACATAAACAAAATAAACCAAAGTCTACAGATAGCGACCAGGCACTAGAGCTATCGCTCTGTTAGTTCATAGGCACCGAGTTTAATTTTTTTTATTTGCTCTGTCAGTTCAGGCAGAGGACTTCTCCCTTTGCTCTCCACTGGGCCTGGCTGCGTCTATCTCTCTCTGCTTTTTGCTTTTGCAGTCTAAATGCCAGGCCTTTCCAGATGCCCTATATGCTCTGTGATCCTGTACCCTTCTGACCCAGTCTAGGCTCTAGAAGGGCGGATGTCTGAGTCTATCCTTTGTATTGTAATTCCAGCACCCCGGGTTGTAGTCCACTTACGGTTCTCTGCTGTTCGGCCTGTTCCACCTCCTGGACAGCTGGGGGCGCAATCGGACAATGATGGCTTGGCTAGCTGGGAAGAAGATGGTTGCGGGGAGCTGGCAGCAAAGATGGCGGCGGCTGTGCACCGGCTCCCCTGAACCTCCTGGTCTCCACCCAGGTACTCCAAGTTCACGCCCAGGTTTCAAACACTTCTTCTCTTCCTTCAGTCAAGAAGCTGGATTCTTGGCTGACCTGCTCCAAGCTCTGTCACTCACTTTTTCATCTCTGGGGTGAAGCGTGGAGGCAGACCTGGGGGAGCTCGTTCTGGGCACTGTAGATGGTGCGGGGATGTTCCCTTAGATAGTGCGTCGAGACGCGGGGGTCCCCACGCCACACCTGGACTTTTATCTGTGTCTGCCGTGCATTTTGCTGCTCATAGCATCAGATTGATCTCCGCTGCTCCAGATCCCGTCTCGGTAGCCTAGCTCTTCAGCGGGGCGCCGGGGAGCACGGTGCGCTGCCGAGCTGCAGTGCGGCCTGGTCTCTTGCATGCCTAGGACCGCGTTCTTGATCTTCTTGTGTTGTAATTCAAATTCCGCTTTTGTTTTTTGGTTGTTGTTGTATTTTTTTCTTCTGTTAAGAAGCTCTTTTTATGGTAAATTTAGTTCAAAATCACAGCGTCTGTGGAAAGTTGTCTCACTCAGTCGCCATCTTGGATTCAGTCTGAAAGTGATTTTTAAAATGTGAAATATTTTTGGCTGGTTGTGTGGCTCATTTTTAGAGTTCTGGCCTCTTATGTGGGAGATCCTGGGTATCATCCCACATACCACACAAAAAATGTTTAATAAAGCCTATCATTCTCATATATTATTCTATCAATTCTCTTTAATCTCTGGAGAGTTAAACAGCTCTTCAATGTAAAAAAGAGAGAGGGGGGAGAGAGAGAGAGAGAAGCTCGTCTCATGAAATAGAACAAAGACAGATTCTGAGTCCCTTTATTTGGATGGGATTACTGACACAAGATGTTAAGTCCTTGTCTGTATTAGGGAAAATAAACTTATCCCTACCAAGATAAGTTTTGAAGTGTCTTCCAAGGAGACCAAAGCAATAGATCAAGAATACAATTCATTATATGCTGTGCTGTCAGGAGACCTATCTGCTAGAGCAGTGAAACAGAGGCTCCCTTTGTGTGCTCCTGAGGGTCTCCTAGTGCATCATGGATCACCAGTGCAATGTTCTTCAGCCTCATCTTAAACAGTCTGGAATAACAGGGTGCTGAACGAGGGTAGTGGTTGAGGATTCAGGTCTTCAGTTCTGCCTATTTGTGGACTCTCTACACCTCAGCTGTAGATTTGACTCACCTAGTGAATCCAAATTTCATGTCTTTTTCTTCTAGCTGTTTGAACTTACCTTGGAAACCGGTCTCTGTGGTGTGTTGAGCAGACCCAGGATAGTCAATTCCAGAGGTGGAGACTGAAGGCAGGACACTTGTGGGCTGCACCTGCTTTAGCACCAGCACCATTTCTGGTTGAGGAGCAGAGGCAATAGTTCCTGTGTAAGACCCAGAGCCATAGGCTTGCACGCAGGAGATGAGTTCTCCAGACAGCAAAGGCCTCAGGGTGCTCTGATCATAGTGGTAGATCTGGCTTCTTTCCTGGTAGGGAAGTTACAGGCTCTGTCTTTGATTTGGAATCTGAGATGGTGGCTTCTACACAAGGGTAGCAGTTGATAATGGGTAAAGGGAGCATGGCATCTGGAGTTTTATTGTACTGGGCTGTTGTCACCGTGGAAGAAATGGCTGTGTGCTGCTGGATGCCAGTGAAAGCAAAGTCCCAAGTGAAGATGAGTGTTTTTAAGTTTGTTTTTCTGTGGTACTCCTCTCAAAGAGACCAGGACCACTTGGGCACAGATGACCCAAGTGCTGTGGGTCATATGCTGTTCCCTAGAAGGATCCTTCTTCCTGCCCTATCTTTCCCTTGAGCCTGGACCTGAACTGACTCATAACTATCCTGGTGTTGAACCATGTTAGAACCAGGAGAGCCTTAGAGAAATCCTAATATCGCCATTTTAGTTTTGAGGAAACTGAGGGGCAGAGAGGTTTCGTTGGCTTCTACAAGTTCTCCCAGTTTGCTAGTATCAGTACCAGGCTATGTGGAACCTGACTCCCTTGCCAGGACTCTGTATTCTTAGCATGGATTAGAAACCAGGAGAGATTCAAGGACATTCTTAATCTGTTCATTAGGAACAAGTACTGCTATTAGCATTTTATCTTTAGTGTCTCATTTTGCTTGTGCCAGTTACATGTCATTACCTGCTGATCATTACCTGCTGTCTGAGTCAAAATGACTACCTGAGAATAAGATCTTCAGGAAATGCTTTTTGGAAAATAATTTATTTAAATGCTCTGAGCTTCAAGTTGCTAATCTATAATGTGGTTATTGTAATAATAATACTAACAATGATGATTCATCCATGAACAACAGTGGCAGATTACATGATTTATATGGAGAAAGATTTGTTAAATTCTAGAATGACAAAAAGACACAAATGTGCTTGGCATTGTGGCACATACCTGTAATCCCAATACTTGGGATGCTAAGATGAGAGGATTGCAGGTTTGAGGACAACTTCAGCCATGTAATGAGATCCTGTTTCAAAACAAAACGTAAAAAAGTCTTCAGAATTTGAATGCCCTTGGCTAACCCTAGCACACAAAGTGTGTGTGTGTGGGTGCTGGGATGTAGGTTTCAATTCCTGGAACTGGAAACAACAACAGTGACAACAAACAAACAAACACAAATCCTGCTATGAAACTGGGTGTGGAGAGAAGTGCACTTATAGTTCCAGCCCTCCAGAGCCTGAGGCAATAGGATGGCTAAGCCTTAGAGTTTGAGACCATCCTGTGCAATATAGGGAGACTCTGTCTCAAAAACAAAGGAAACAAAACAGATGTTGGCTTAGTGGTTCATGCCCAAATGCCTGAAAACCCAGTTCTTGAGTTAATGAGATACAATTATTAGAGGTTTGAGGTTAGCCTCAGCAACTTAGCAAGATCCTGTTTCAAAATAAAAAAAATAATCAGGAGTGGTGGTGCATGCATGGAATCACAGGACTTGGGATGCTGGAAAAGAGGATGCCAGGATGGAGACCAGATTCACCAATTTAGTGAGACTATCAACAACCTTTTAGGACTATATTTCAAAACAAGTAAAAAGTGCTAGAGATGTAGTTCAGAGGTAGAATGCCCCTGGGTTCTATACCCAGTACCACAAACAAACAAACAAACAACCCCCCCCCCGAAAAAAACAAAGAAAATGGAGAACAAAACATTTATTTATTTATTTCCCAGGGGCATTCTACCTCCAAGCTACACCTCCAGCCCTATTTTGTATTCTTTATTTTGAAACAGGGTCTCACTAAGCTGCGTAGGACTTCACTAAGTAGCCGAGGCTGGCCTCGAACCCACGATCCTCCTGTCTCAGCCTCCCAAGTACTGGGATTACAAGAGTGCGCCACCACGCCCGGCTGAACAAAATAATAAATATAAATGAATTCATTTATTATGCTCATTCCTATTTCTCTGAATATTAGCCTCCCAGTAACAGATATTAATCCTACTATATAGATATTTCAATTAATATATTCACAGAAAAAGCCTTTTACAAGCATCTTATATATTCACAGAAAAAGCCCTTTACAAGGGTCATGATCTTCAACAGTCAGAAAAATATCATTCCTAAAAAAAAAAAAAAAAAGAAAAATATCATTCCTTAACCACAAAAATGCCATCAAACATAAAATACTGTCATAACAAGAAAAAGAGAAAAATTTTTAAGTGCATGGGATGGAACTCAGAGCCTCACACATACTAGGCCTGACCTGTACTGCTGAGCTACATCTCCAAACCTAAGAACAATTTTTTTTTTGATATTCATTGGTGCTGGGAATTGAACCTAGAGCACTCTACATGCTATGTTACACTCTAAGACTAAAATAATTTTAAAAAAATTTAAATAGATTTATAGTGTCCTTGATAATCTGCATTTTCTCAAGGATAATACTATATGTACTACTTAAGTAGGAAGAAATATTAGAATTATCCCTGTAAGAACCGGGCATGGTGGCGCATGCTTGTACTACCAGTACTTGGGAGGCTGAGACAGGAGGATCTCAGGTTTAAAGCCAGCCTCAGCTACTTAGTGAGGCTTTCAGTAACTTAGTGAGACCCTGTTTCCACAATAGGTCTGAGGGTACCCTGCAGGTAGAAGGCCCCTGGGTTCCATCCCCAGTACCACCACAAAAAAAAAAAAAAAAATAGAATTATCTCTATAAAGTGTATTCTGATTACTAATATTTTTATTGGTGCATTGTAATTATACATCTTAATGAGGCACAGGATGGTAAAGTCATACATGCATACATCATTTTAAATGTAATGTGGAATGGGAGATATCAAGTTTGCCAGTTTATTCTTTTTTATTTTTTAATTTTGTGGTACTGGGGATTGAACCCAGGGGCATTCTACCTTCTATGTACACCCCAGCCCTATTTTTTATTATTTATTTGGAAACAGGGTCTCACTAAGTTGCAGGGGGCCTTACTAAATAGATGAGGCTGGCCATGAACCCGGATCCTCCCATCTCAGCCTCCCAAGAACTGAGATTACAAGCGTGTGCCACCATGCCCAGCTGACAGTTTATTCTTAAGTATGTCTTTCTTTTGGTTCTTATGGCTAAAAGCTGTTTATTGACTATTAGAAACAAATAGTCATTAAACTAATTTAAAACTATTAAACTATTAATTAGTTTAATGACTATTAGTGTGTATTTTGTTTAGGAAGGAAATATTGTAAACAAAAAAGGTAGCTTTTACTTGAAAACTAGTTATCACACAAAGGACTCTGTAGTGATGTAAGTTAGGACACATTATTATTTTTTGTGGCACTGGGGATTGAACCACGGGGCATTCTACCTCTGAGCTACACTCCTACCTGATTTTATTTCTTATTTGGAAACAAGGCCTCACTAGGATATGGAGGGCTGTCCTAAGTTTCTAAGGCTGGCTTTGAATCTGTGATCCTCCTGTTTCAGCTTCCCAAGTACTGGGATTGGAAGTGTTCGCCACCCTGCCTGGCTAGAGCACATTATTTTTTAAAACATATTTTAAAAATCAGATGAAATGGAATACCAGAAGTTGTTTCTCCACTCTTCTCTATAACCACTTTTCTTAGCATGTTTAAAGGAGGCATCATTTCTAAAGTATACATGTTCAAAGAGTTAAATTTTATCTGTGTTCAAAGAAGCACATGAAAAAACAAAATGATTGAATATGTCTTTCCAATAAGCTACATTTCTTAGTGGTACCCAAATTCTAGCCTCAGTTTCTTGCCTAGTTCACCTCATTTTGCTGTGCTCTGAGTAGATTTGAATCTATACTCTTTTTAGGTTTGTTAAAAATCTTTGGTTCTAGCCAGGCCCAGTGGTGCATGCCTGTAATCTTAGTACTTGGGAGGCTTAGACAAGAGAATTGCAAGTTCATGGCCAGTCTCAGCAACTTAGTGAGGACTTCCACAATTTAGTGAGACCTTGTTTTAAAATAAATAAAATAGGGCTGGGGTGTATCTCAGAGGTAGAATGCTCCTGGGTTCAATCCCAAACACACACACACACACACACACACACACACACACACACACACACACACACAATCTTGGTTGTCTCCAACACTTCATCCCAAACTACCTCTTTTTATGAAGAATGTCTGTACCCTCTCCATATTTTTCATTCTTATGTTTTCTCCTCCCTCATTTCTACACTTTTTCCCTCTAGTCAATTCTTGTGAACTGTGCTTAACATAAACAGATACAAAGAAAAGAAAAGGAAAAGGAATAAGATGTCAGCTATCCTCCTGCAGAAGATAATGAAATATATTGCGAGAAAGCAAAACATCAGTCTAAAGTCACATAGCTACTAAATGCCAAAAGTGAATTTAGGGCTCTAGATTTAGAGTTCAATACTTTCATTATTCAAAGCTATTTTGATTATACTACTAATTTTAATAGGGAAAAGTCTAATGAAAAATTTAAAAAAGTTTCTTTCCTCATCTGACATGGCCATAGAAGAGGTACAAGGGGTGAGAAGATGACACCAGAGGATATGTGGGTGACTGAAGCCAAAAAGAGCACATTCATCCAGTAGGAAGGTCACTGGTCACTGGTTTCTTGTTATGATCCAATGTTCCAAATGTGTTTATGGACAACTCCGGGAAACCACAAGATCCTACTAGGTGGGTGGTAGGTATGTTGAGAGGATGATGTCACAAAACATACATTTTATAGGTAAGAGAGGACCAATGGGTAGGTCAGATTGCCAAACAGAAGATAGAATTGGGTGGGGAGAATGAGTTACAAGGGCACCTGAGTAGCTGAGCTCTGGCAAGGGGAAATCATGCAGGACACACTTGAGAGCCCCACTATCCCATGACTCTTATGATAGAGACATCATCTTAACATTCTTTATAAAAATTTCCCACTTTCCCCAGGCTCTTATGTTAGGGATATCATCTCAATGTTTATTATAAAATGATTTTCATAGATAAATTTGTTTCATACATTGCATTTAACTTTTTTCTTTTATGTCATATGCTCTCATTTTTCATTCTTAGTATATCTCTCAATTTCCTATTGCTTTTAAAGCCCTGGATTTTCTATTTAGTGTGTATGTGTTGATGTTTTTAGGGATTCCAACATTGGAAGAAACATTGCATGCTTTTCTCTTGATGATTTTTTATTAGGAAGCATCGTGTAGATGACCTGATTTGAAGAGAAAAGGCATGTGAGAAAGGCACTGTGGTGAGTTGTAGCAAGCACCCAAGCATATTAACAGTGTCTTTGCAGTCAGCCTGAACTGATCTCAGTGGCTTTGACCTTCCATGTCCTGGTGAGTGCTTTCTATTTTTAAAAGAAATTTATTGGAATTGTAATCATACATCTTGTTGAAGTTCGGGATGATAGAGGCATACATGCACACAGTACTCATTGAGCCCTCCTCCAGTTCCCAATGCATTCCCTTCCTCACCCCTCATTCCTGTGTTCAGCACAGCAATTGGTTTTAATAAGTTTGTGTATGTAATTCATGACCATTGAGGTGCTTCCCTCTTTCCCCTTCCCATCTCCCTCACTTAGGTCCCCTTGTTCACTCAACTAAGGTTTCTCTACTTTTGTCTGGAATCCCTCCTATGTCCCAATTTCTCCCTAGCTTCTGCTTGTGAGGGAGAGTGTCTGACCTTTCACTTTTTGTGACTGACGAATCTCACTTAACATAATGTTCTCCAGTTCTATCCATTTCCCTATAAATGACATAATTTTTTTCTTGTTTAAAGCTGCACAATTCACAATTGCCAAACTATGGAAACAGCCGAGATGTCCATCAACAAATGAATGGATTACAAAAGTACAGGATATATACACAATGTTGAGTGTTTTTTTTTTTTTAACTACTCCTGTAACTGTGATAAATAGAGACATGGCTAAATTGCTAGTGATTTATCTAAGGCAGTTTGGTAGAGGAAATCTTTGGGTTTCTGGGTTTCATAGTTTTCCTTGGTGGTAAGCTTTTAGAAATGCCTAGATTGCTCTATCTAGGGTTTTCGTTAGTGTCTATGCGTAGATAGTGTGTGACAAAAGATGTCATGAGCCCAGAGGAAGACAAATTCATACACAGGACCTCATAGGTAAATATTGCATTTATAGACCTATTTATTCCATCTCTTCCAATTACTCTTTCAGTGCTTATCATGAGATACCATTTTTTTCAGTAATTGTGTTTGGGATGGTGTAGAAAAATGACTTAAAGTATGTATTTTATGTTCTGTGAATTATATTTGAAGAAAAAATTAAGATACAGTTTCCTAATTTCCCCATGGTGATGATGTGCTGCTCACATCCTCTTCTTCCTCCATCAGTTCTGGCCCATCTTTCCCCACTGTTCCCCAGCACTCCCCTTGTCCCTCACACCTCTCAAGAACTCGAGTGAATGTGGTGCTTCTGTCCTGCACTGGGGGACAGCAATCTACTGTGTGTGCACACCTGTTGTTTGCACATGCTGCGAATGGAGGCAAGAAGCCAATTTTCCTTCTGTGCTTCCATTCCTGGCAATGTTTGGAGGGGCAGCTGGCTCCTGCACTGGAGCAGGTAGACCTAGGAGGCCCCTCAATTTAGTATTCAGTCCTCTTTCCAGCTTTGATTTTGTCCACCCATAACATCTGGATAATGTGATCTGAAAGCTACGTTGGCCACATTCAGACACTTGCAAAAGCTGAGGACTTCAGGGACCACACTTCATGGCTTCTCTCAATGCAATATGATCCTGGCCATCACGTAGATTCATTACTAAAGGGGCACAGTGAAACTGGTCTTGGGTATTTAAAGATTGATTGCATTCATGGGTGTGGATAAGATGGTGACTTATATTCAATGTTATGATCTTGTGGAGTTCTCACTGTGACAGATCATGATGCTATGCCCCAGTGTTTCAGCTGTTTGAAGGAAAACTGAGCTCTTAACAATTCCCTGTAGATTCTCCCTTGTTTTTTGTTTTTCTTTCTTACTTATGATCTTAGGGTAACCCGATAACTGGGAGATATGTCTGAAACTTACTTTCTAAAATGCCTGTTAAGGAATTAGTCCTAAGGACATTCTCCAACATAGAGTTTTTTCCCTGTTTCTTGTCAACCTAAACTCAAATTCTGCCATTTTGAAACCCCTTCTTCCTCCCTCCCTCCCTCCTTACCTCCCTCCTTCTTTGTTTTATTTTCTCTTTTTCTTTCTTTTCTTCTATTATTTTGCTACTTGATACTGAACAAAGGGCATTCTATCTCAGAGTTACACCCACAGCTATATTATTTATTGTGAGGATCTTGCTGAATTTGTGAGTGTGGTCTGAACCTTTGATCCTCCTCTTTCATCTTTCCAAATCACTGTGGTTAAAAGAATGCACCACCATATCTGGCAAACTTTTCCCCTTAAACCTAACTTCAGATGTTTTTCTAGTACTCTTGCCAATGAATGCATTTCTAATTCTTATTATAAGCCACATTCATATTCTCTCTCTCTCTCTCTCTGTCTGTCTCTCTCTCTCCTCCTTTCCTCCCTCTTTCCCTCATCTTTCTATTTTTCCCTCCTCAATTTGTGTATTTAATCCTGGGGTGTTTTGTCTCTGAACTACATATCAGGCCATATATTTTTTTGAAACGGGGTCTCACTAAGTTGCTGAGGGTCTCACTAAGTTGCTGAGTCTGGCCTCAAATCATGTGATACTCCTGTCTCAACTCTCAAGTACTGGCATTTGAGGCATGTGCCACCATGCCCTGTCGCATATGCATCTACTTTTTATGCCTGCCAAGTCCTGGACGATATTCCTTTCTATTTTCTTAGTTCTAATTCTTTCCCTCTTGTACTCTCATCTAAATTCCATAATACAGTGTATGATCTCCACCTGTCAAAAACAAAACAAAACAACAACAAAAAACTAAACACAAACACATACACACACACTCAGAATTAACAGTAATTTAAAATGTCAATGAAGTGTTTATTAGCTGTGTATTATTCAATTATATCTTTTAAAACTAAGTTTTAAAAATGTGTAAAAAGAAAATGTTTCCATCTATGTATATCAACAACCACATGTATATCTATTTCTTTATCTATCTCTATATCTATCTCTAAACATATGCATATCTATGTTATATGTAACACATTTGGTACCCATGTGGTATTAGCAATCCTGGCTGCTCTTACCCCACATAGCCATAATAATCAGAAATTTTCATCTCTTTTTCCCTCTCAACAAAGAACTGCACTCTCCCCCAAGCAGTGTACTTGGCAGCCTCCTCCCGCTCTCGTTGAGCCTGCCTCTTCATAGCTTCCCGCTTTGGACTCTGCTCTGTAGTGATGGGGCTGGACATGACTGGCTCAGGGACATTGGGTTTCCTCCATGGAATACGCTGTAATGCAAAGTCTTCCAGGAGAAATTTGTTCTGCGCTTTGGGTGGTGCTTGGGTCTTGGTCACAAGTGTGGTGGTAACAGGGTCCCTCTGCAGAGCAGTGCAGGATGATGTGGTGCACGGTGCAGGTCTGGAAGTAGCAGACTGAGGGCCTTTGGTCTGAGTAGAGGTGGTGGAACCCAGGCTGGATGCATTGGTGAATGACTTGGGAGCTGGTCTAGTAGGGCCCATGTGAGATGTGCAGGCAGGAGCTGCTTGGTCTGGTTTGGCTGCAGTGAGCAGAGCTGAGTGAGTGGAAGCAGGCTGGGCAGGGTGAGGAGCTGTGGGCCTATGTGAAGCTGCAGACTGTGGCTTTCGAAGAATAGGTCGAGCCTGAGGTCTTTCTGAGCTCAGAAAAGGCAAAGACACCAACTTGACCTTCCCTGGTGGAGGCAGCTCATGCTGTGATGGGTGTGAGTCTGTTTCAGAACAGCTCTCTCTTTTCTGGGCCCATATTTGTGGTCTATCCTTATCCTTTTGCTCATGTGGGATATTTCGCCATGATGTGACAGCCTGGGTGTCTTTGGTGCTGGTCGAAGTTCCCAGGGTCCTGGAGGAAGAGAGCCCACTTTTTTGTCAATCTTCTTCCCTAGTGCATGATAAACCTGCACTCTAGCATGTGCAAGGCCAGAGAACTTCGAGGTTTTATAACGTTCTCTTGTATGAACTCAGGTGCATTTCTCCTCCTCTTCCTCTGGGTGCAGTGTGACTTCTCTTCTGCCTTGTGTTTGTTCCCTGACTCAGTATCATTTTCTTTCTTGAGGTGATTTTCTCTTCTTTTCCTTTTCTCCTCCACATGGCCCTTAGGTTTGCTGGATGCACCTTTGGTAGTTTTGCTGTTAGAAGCAGCCTTGGGTATATTCAAAGGAGCTGTGTCAGTGACTACAGCACTGGCAGCAAGCACTCTATCCTGGGACAGGCACTCAGGGTCTTTCACCTGGATTTTGGCCTTAGGGGCCTCATCCAGGGGATCAGAGGCTTTATGCTTTTTATCCTTGTCTCTATCACAGGGACACTGTAGGATGCTTGACTTGTCCTCTACCTCCTTCACCTCAATGGCTATGATGTCATTGGGTTTATTTGCAGTGGGACTTTGATATTGGTCAACATCTGTTAATAAGTTGAGAAGCTGGGGAAGGTGAATATCCTCCACCAGTGTATGGATGTCTACCCAATCACTGTTGCACTCACACTGAGTCTCAAATGTCCCTTGGTCCTTTCCCAAAATGTCAGTTTCAAATCCAGGTTTCTCACAGCTCAGGGGATCCATGCAGGAGAGGAGGTCTTCAATATCAGGTGTTTCTCTTGGATTTCACGGAGGATCTTGGTTTTTCCTAGGGATCTCATAAGCAGCCAGAGGCTGTGGAAGCTTAGTTTTCATCTCATCCAATTTCTCTTACTCCCTATGTACTTGGGTTACAATGGGAGCTGATGTCACAAGATTGGCAGGACTCTGTTCTGGGTGCGTTATGGAAATGTCCCCAAAGTTCAGGTGTTTTGCTACTGTCATGTATGTGGCCATTTCTGCTTCGGCATAAGTTGGGTTGTTCTGACATTTGAGGCTGATCAGATGTCTGGCTTGCATGTTGTAGTCCCAGAGAAGTCTTCATTCTCATGGAAGTTTCTGTCTCTGCAAAGCAATCAAAGAAGATGTTAATCCCGGATAACCAAACCCCTACCAAAAGTAGATATGGCTATTCTATTAGCTTTTGTTAAAGATCATGGACAAGAATAAATAAATAAATAAAAGATTTTAGAGAAGTATTAGACCATGGATATAGGAGTGCAATGCATTGAAAGAGGTAGCTGTTTCTGGTAATCATTTGGTGTCACCTTCTGTTTGGTTTCCTAAGGTCAATAGTTGTGAAAAGGAATGTCAGAGTAAATTAAAATATGAATTTTCTTTGGCTGGTGTTTTTGTTGGATGATACAGCTGTCACCTCCTATGTGGGAAACATTGGGTTAGATCCCAAAGACTCCTAGAAAAAAAATTACAAATGGCCTAGGAATCTCATATTGGCTGCTCTCACTTTTTTCCACACTTTTTAATGTTAAGAATACTTTACACTATCAACTAATAGAAGCTGTTTTCATGAAATGGTTGAAACATATAAAATCCTACAGTTATTACCATTCTTATCTTTAGTGTGTCATAAAATTGATGCTCAAGATCAAATATGAGTGTATAGCTTTGGAAAGGAGACCTTAAACTATGTGTTAAATCCTGGTTTATATACTGGAAAAGCAAACTGCCACGAGCATGGTCTGTTTTGAAGTATTTGCAAGGATCTGTATGAAATATATGAAGGAAGGGAATTAGTAAAATTGTGCTCTTGTGGGGGCAACTATCTGGCATGGCAATGCACAGTCTGCCCACAATAGTGTTCTGATGTTCTCCTAGTTGAGCATCGATGGCCAATACAGTGTTCTGAATCCCTGCCTTCCAGGGTTAGTAAAAACAGTGTGCTAAGATAGGGTAGTAGTTGAAAATTCTGGACAGCAGTTCACCTCTGTGTACTCCCC
>PVLC010040999.1:0-13574 GCA_004027655.1 Graphiurus murinus
AAAAAAAAAAAAGAAGTCATAGCAGAGTTTACCATGAAATATACATGAATTTATGCTTCCTATATACTTTAGAAACACAGGCTGAAGGTAATTTTATCCAACATTTTAAGTAATTTTATGCATGGAAAAAAATCAAATTGTGCAGTTTCCCACTGGTGGCAGCATGTTGGTACTCAAAAAGTTTCAGACTTTGAAGCATTTCGGAATTTGAGTTTTCAGATTAGGAGATGCACAATCTTTACTTCTTTATTTCATGTTAATAAAAAGATTTTTAAACCCTGCCTAAAGGTTCTATTATGTTATTCTGGATGCCTGGTCCTCACAATATGGCTTCATCTTCTCCCACCCATCTCATCTCCATCCCCCTCTTCCCCTCACCCTAGTCTTTGTCCCTTCTCAATACCTCTGGCTTTACCCTCCAGCCATACGGAACGTCAGATATTGTTTTACAGCTTTGTATCTTTGAACAAGGAATTCTCTCCACTTGATCTGTTTTTACCTCTTTGTTTGGTGAACACCATCATAGCCACTAAAACCCAAGCTAAATCCCATGTCCCATGTTAAGCCTTCCATCCTCACCCCTGGTCCTTCCTTGTACTCCCGCTGCACTTGCTCCATTACCCACTGCAGCACTGGCCATGGTTGTGAATTGATATTTAGGTCTTTATTAAAGTGCTCAATGTATATTCTATACTTAATAAACAAGCTTTTAAAATTTTATTAAAGTGTGATCCTTTCTACTGTGTGAACAGGTTAGAGGACAGTGTTGGAACAGGTGGAAATTGAGAAAATGGAGAGAAACCAAGTTAGTGCAATTCTATTCTAGATGCACCAAGCTGATTGTACAGAGTTGGCAGTTTTGAAAATATGCTTAAACCCAAAGTATAGACACACTTTATATACAGTTGATTCTTATTATTTGCAGTTATTTTATATAAAGTTGATACAAATACAAAACAATCCTTCCTAGGAAACATGCAGCTTCAGGTGCCTGCAAGACTCTGGTGACAATATTGTCATAAACCAATCAATACATAATCACGTTTTAGGTATGTTCATGTTTAATAATACATTATTTAACGTGTTGTTGATTCATTAACCTTGAACTCACAGCCAATAGTACTATGACTCATGACTGAACAAAGCTTAGTTTACACACATATTTTCTCCATAAGGTACACCACAGACTCTCAGTGCTCAGGAATACTGAGATAGCACTAAAGCACTTCGATTGGGGTTATTTTAAACAGAAGATCACCAACAAAAATCACAAAGATGAGAAAAGCATGTTATTAAATATATTGAAAACAACAACAAAAAGCCAGAATGCAGCATGTCACATATCGGGAACCCCAGGCTGAACCCTCAACCATGAGGCCCCAATAAAGACGCTGCCTGAATGTTGCTGATTCAAACCTCTCTTTATTATACCTCTCTCTCTGGGATTGAGGGAACTACACAAGCAGTAACAAACACAGCACAGAAGCCGTCTCTCCAAATAGTGCCTTTCCAACAGACTCCCAATAACCCCTCTCTCTCCAGCAATCCACCTTCCACTAGCAACCCACCAACCACCAGCAAACAACAACCTCTCCTCCCAGAACTTCTCCAGCAACCCACTCCAGCAACAACCCAGCCAGCCTCTCTCTTACATGCGAGAGAGGTGTAGGCTCTTAAAGCCACACAGGGCCTAAGCCAGGAGGCGTCTCATACAGCTCTCACCTGGGCCGGCCACGAGCCAGGCGTGCTGGTGCATGCACTCTGGTGTGGTGCAGCCCTAGAATGATACCTCCTGCAGCCACTTCTGGCACTCTGCCAGGTGCCATCTAGAGGCGGGGTCTTTCCGGCCGTGCGAGGCCCCCGACAGTCACGCATGCTATCATCACCTCGTTCTGTCTCAGCTGGCATAGGGCAGCTAGTGACTAAAATTGTGTTGTGGCTCTCTGGCCCACATCCACAAATGGCCACTAGAACACCATTAAGTATTAATTTAGGGCTTACATGTAAATTTTCCTGTGCACATTTGCAAATATGAAATCCGTAAAAAATGAGGATCAACTGTACTCTATTCTGATTATCCCCATTATCCAAGAATGGAAACTAAGACTCAGGAATCAATCCTGCACAGCTAATGCACATGAGATGCAGGATTTAAATCTAGTGTCCCTTCTGCCCGGAGAGAAAACCTGTGCTCTGCCCCGAACAGGCTAGCCATAGACTGAGAAGTGGCTTTTGGAAAGTGGGCTTTTAGGGCTTGACTACAGGTTTGGGAACTTGGTTTTCTATGGTTGCTTTTGTTTGAGTTGTTCTCTGACCTTGGAGCACATTTATCTTACCGTGTTTCTAAGAATTAGACTGTAACATTAGACTGATTTTTAGTTGGCTTTCATGTTAGTAATAGATATTTTTTAAGGAATTACTCTTTCCTACTCTAAATAAAATGCTTCTCAAAAATAAATGTAATTTAAAAATATTCATAAATCTGGCACCTGAGAGTTTATTAATCATTCTTCATTATTAATTAATAGAAACTCAGTAAAGATTTGCTGTCCTCTTTGAGTTTAATCTATTGACTTGATTAACCTTAGATCTTTACAAATCGCAAGAGTATATGATTTCTTTGAGCTAATTTTACACTTCTGGGATATAGGAAGCCACAGAAGGGAAAGAAATTGTGCGCAGAGCTGTTCTGTATGAATTGCCAGTCCATGGACAGCAGGGCTTCCGGGTTTTTCCATGACCATGTTTTCTGTTCTGCTTAACTTTCCATTTAGCCACAGATTAATGAGAATTAAATGATTTCACTATTGATTTATGATGCAAAAAATGTTTTCCATAATCTATATTCCAGTGAAAATGTTTATCATAAGCACAATGTTCCTACATACTCATTTTATGAAATGTAACAGTCTGAAGTTAAGACAAGTCCAAATCACAACTGCTATCTAATCACTTCGCCAGGGATGCCTGGTTTGGACTAAATTTCCAAGAAATATTATGCTTTCAACTTCTGTTTATTAATGTTATCTCAAATACGATTATGATTATGATATTTCTATGATCAAATTCTTGAGTTACGTGTAATCACAACCAAATAATTCAGTAATGACTACGAGGAACAGATTGTTACAAGATGCTGAAATAAAATTGAATGATGATCAATTCAATGCATACTTCAACCCCTCCCATGTTAAAGCTTAGTCCTTTTATTCACTTCTTAAGGAAGAGAAATTAAAAGGAAAATAAACATTTAGTAGCTAGCAAGAGAAAATCCTTTACAGTTTTGTTTTGTGTACTGGGGATTGAACCCAGGGGCATTCTAACTCTTAGCTACACCCTCAGCCTTTAAAAAAAAAAAATTGAAACAGATTCTCACTAAGTTCTGAGTGTCTTGCTAAGTTGCTAAGGCCAGCCTTGAACCTGTAGTACTCCTGTTTCAGCCTCTTTACAGTTTTTTGACCAAGTTTTCCTTATAGTACTATTAAATTCTGTTGATCATTAGCCACTCTTCATCTTATGTAACCTTCAAACATCACCCAACAAGACAACAAGTCAGTAGTTTATTTCATTCTTTTTAGAATGAAGACCAAATGTTTTCATTTTCTATGTTTAATCCTTACCAGGTGAAATTCTCCCTGCCCTCTCTGATTGATTCAAGAATTCCATAGCAACCTTAAATCGTTCTAATGAGCCAGTACCTGAGTTTTTACAATTGGAGTTTTATTATCCTAAAAATGACAAACATCACTTTACTCAGGATGCTATCGTAGGTTAAGAAAATATTTATGTAATCAGCAAGGAGCACCCAGAATATAAGGAGTCACTAATGACAAGGTGTTTTATGTGAGGGATTGTAGAAGGGTCAAATTCAGAGCTTAAGCAAAAGTATTTTCCTGTAGCTTTTCTGTAAATGAGCACATTAAAGTCAGAGAAAGAACAATGCTTTCACCATAATTCATAGTTTTCTGAAAGCTAAATGACCTCTTAAAAAAAATTCTTGGCCTCAGCATGTGACAAAAATGGAAGGGATATGAATACTTACAATATAGCAATGAATTGAAAATGTCTTAGTAATCCACGTCCAGGGCTCCCAGATCCTGTCCCAAAAAGCATCTATTCATACATCAGAACCATCCAACAATAGCTCCTTCTACTGGTACCCGAATTGCATATCAAATTGAAAAATTATTCTGGTTATAGAAAAGAAAAAGCATTTCCTAGAATGATCTTGGTATATTTTTTTTGTTGTTTACTGTAGCTAATTTAAAATTCATTCTAACATATCAAACAGTATGTTATAGATCAAAATAAATACATTATATTAGTCAGGCTGCTCCATTAACTTCACATTTTAAGGAAAAAAAAAATTGAACGCTGCAATCTTTTTTCTCTCTCCCAGCAGGAACATCGGATGGGTCTCAAGTTCTGCTCTGAATGGAGAATCCAGAGCCCTCCAACTGGTAAGTCATGCTGTCTGTCAGTCACACTTCTGAGCTCCAGTACCCAGCAGACACATATGGAGAGGGGTGTCAAGGTCATACCGAATCTCAGCAGCTTTCTAGAGATTGACTTCAAGTATCACTGCACAAAAGGGAGTGAGTAGTGAGACCCCAAGGGCCAGTAGGCAGGGGTGCTGGGTCTTCATTCGGTAACTTTGAAATCTTTTGCTTCTCCATCTTTCCCTTCTCTGGTTATCATGATGATTAAATAAATTCACTTTGAGATGTTTCCCAATGTAACCTAGTTAGATCTGGCTCTCAGGGGACAGGGCCCAGGTAACAGCATTGTATAAAGCTCCCTAGGTGAACAAGACTGAGAACTCTGGAGTGAAAGTATCTCCCTTGAGGTTGTTCTCTCTTGCAGAACTTTGATCTACAAGTGCACAGGCACAGCACAGCATGTTCTGAGGCTGGAAGCTCTTCCTAACTCAGTCACCCAGATGCATAAATACACTTCAGAAACAACTAAGCCTTTGAGGAGAAACCTGTGGAACCTCCATAGGTAGGAGTAACACTGGGAGCGGGGTTAGGTGCCCTGTCAATATCTCCATGGCCCAGATAAGCTTCAGGCCCAGGAAGGGCAGGCTTACAATGGTGGAGGAGATAAAGTTGACTGATTGCAGCCATCTGGTTCAACAATGACTCCAGGCAGCAACAAGTGAAGCTAGGATGGGAGAGAACAGGACTCCCCTCTTGGACTCCTCTGCATATTTCTCAACTTGGCAGCTAGAAACAGGTCTGTCTCCCCTTGAACTGAGCTGAGAAAACCTCCATGGTGCTTGGTCAACTAATCAGCAGAAACCGGGGATAAATGGAGAGGTGAGGGACCCAAGAGAGAGACGTGGAAGCCATTCAGCATTTATTTAATTTTACATAATATATCGTTATGTTGTATGTAATCTGAAGAGTATAATGTAGAGTTGTACAATATACAGTCTCGATAGGGGGTGGGGAGTTATTGAAAAACTTGGCTCTACGTGCTTCTATGCCTAAAGGATTCAGATAATATCTTTGTCATAACTCTCCTTCCATTTAGCAAAACATATTGGTGGGCTTTTCAGTTATGAAAAGAAAAGCCCCAGAGCATCAGTGGGATGATAAATGAGTGAGACTAAAAGAAAGGAGTCTCTCTGCATTGCATTTTACCTCGTGTCTGCATCATGATTGATTTATTTGTTCCCTGCCAGTAGACATTCTTGTTGTTTCTAATTTTTTTGCTATCACAAATGTATATAGGCACACATATGCTGGTTATTTCTATAGGATATATCCCAGCAAGTGAGATATCAGTGTCATTTGACCGCAATTCTTTTATTTGGGGGAGGAGGTTAACTGGGGATTGACTCAGGAGAATTCTACTCCCGAGGTATAACTCTAGCCCTTTTAATTTTATTTATTTATATTGAAACAGGTTCTCACTAAGTTGCTGAAAGTCCTGCTAAATTGCTGAGGCTGGCCTCAAATTTGGGATTCTCCTGTCTCAGCCTCCCAAGTACTGGGATTATAGGCTCCTGCAACCATCATGTCTGGCTAGCAAATTTTGATTTTAATAGACCTATCAATTACTAAGAGTCTCATTAAAACATAGATTCTGACTCAGTAGGTCCAGAGCATGATGTGAAATGCTCCATTTTGCCTAAGCTCCTAAGAGGCCAGTGCTACTAGTTCATGGAGCATGTTTTGAATAGCAAGTTTATAGGGTACATATGTTCTTTTATTTCGATAGTTATTAAAGCGAGAGAAAGTAGCAAAGATTAAAAGTAAAAAGTAGAATGAAGAACGATGATTTTTTCCTCTTATGTATCATTGTAATTTGTTTCATAAGCATGCTACTAAATCATTTAAAAATAAACAGAAAATTTGACACAAGCAAGAAGACAAATTTAATAAATAACAAGTGGATTAAAATCTTTACCACTTCCCAGTAGTAACCATGGATTTTCCAATATGATTATACAATTTCCTTCAGTTTCTTACTTTTATGTTTTCCTGTCCCTACTTTAAACTGACTTCATTCAAACTTTTCCCCAGCCACTTACAGGCTTTCAGTTTTATCTAGCCCTTGTTCTCAGTCTTCTCCTAGTAGCCTACATCTGCGCCGTGTATAGACAATGCCTCGTAAAAGCCCTCACAACTTCCATCTTTTGTAAAATGCAAAAATTCCTAAAAGGTCATGGGCCCCTGATGTTGTGGGTCAAATGAGAGATTTTTCCAGCCTGAGACCCTGCAACTCCTTACAGGACACCTGTGAGTCAGATACGGCTTGAAGTAACCCAGAAGGATGGTGCATGGACTCCAGACTCCATTTCTCTGCAAAATCCTTCATGTCTAGCCTATAGAAGGCGAGGCTAACAAATCACGGATGTTAAATGCATGTTAGGAAACTGACTAGAGTTTGCTCCATCTTTTCTTATTTGGTAAATCTTTTCATTAATCTGTTTTCCTGTGTTTTTCACTGTACTTTTTGGCAACCAGAAACGTTTCAGACAGTTGAGAAGGTCTCACTCAATATGTTGGTGAAAAATAGGCTCTTACTTTTAGAAATTAAAATCTATAAGAAATAAAAGAACCTAAGAAGGGATTTGAAATCATTTGGATATTATAGCAAAGCCTTATTGACCATCTTGACATAAATAAATATTAGAGTCAGTAACTAAGTTGAAGATTTAATTAATGTACTACCTAGACCTGTGTGCATGTATGCCTCTACCAGTTTGTACCTCATAACAATGTATGATTACGATGTACCAATAAAATAGACAACCTGAAAGTATCTTTCTATCTAGTATCTTAGTTTAGGCTTTTCACATCATTTCTGTAAAATTGGAAAGCTGACACTCCAAAGGGTCCCCAAACACTCATCTATTGGTGGATCCAAGTGTGTAAAAAATTACTCCCTCAGTCTCCACCAAAAAAGGGGAAAGTGTCGTTACCAATGACTGAATACTAGGCAATGTAAAAATCAGGGATTAGCTGTTTCATCTCAAGATCACTTGGCACTTTATTGTAGAAACTTGGAAGACCCCAGGGAAAGTTAAGAGTTTATAGTTTGTAAACTATAAACTGGAACATAGGAGTTTATTGGAACCATGGATCCCATTCCTTGATCTTTTACAAAGACAACAGGCCAGCATTTCTTTGAAGTGAGAATCTGGATTATTTTCCTGGTTACCATTATCCACTCACCGAGGCAAAAGGCAGGATAGATTTGCCCTTATAGGCAGAGAAGATGGCAAAGCCAAGTTTGTTGGTTGTGCCTGTATGTGTTCCTATGTGATATGCGCATTTGAAACATGCTTTGCATCACTGAATGCAAATCATTGAAAGTAATTGGAGCAGAGTATGTCTTTTGTGCTTCCCCTGCCTTCTAAATAATGCCGTGTAATGTGACAGCATCAGAACACAGAGGGAGGTATCACAGCACTAGTCAGTAGGTGTGACATGTGCCATGAATGGACTGAGATGGACTTCTGATTCAATTCGGTGGCATTTGGTGAGACAGTCTCAGAGATTCATATGCAATTTGCTTCCCTGTTCTACTCTGGTTTCTACAGATTGTGCTCACTCTGGCAATATGATCATAGTTGAACAATTATTCCATAAAAAAATTATACACTGCAACCTTTTCAGATTCGCAGGGAGTCACTGAAATTGGAAATTGGGTTCCAACCAAAGATACTGTATGCTAAAGTAGCTACAATAAACTGAAACCATTAGGGTTATTTGCACACTAAGTGGATGTGTCTTTGTTAAAATTTGATGTTTATTTTTAATATAGTTGCCTGCCCTTCTCTATTTGAACAGCTCATTACACCTTAAATATAAACCACATGCGCACTAGAGCATTTATGCAATTTTCTGGGGCAAAGAATTTGGGCTGTGATCCAACGTGAAAATATATTACTTTAATATTTATTTGCATCTGTTTGGTATTGTCATGATCCATTCAGGACTGGATTGTTTCTGCTTTCCTTTTAAAAAGTAAAAAAAAAAAGAGAAAGAGAAGAAAACTCTGTTCACAGACTACTTATAGTCAAGTGGATTTGAAAAGCTTCATTTGAGATTCAGTCCCTCTTTTCAGATATTAGTATCATAGGCATTGATGAAGAATAATGTAATGAATGGTGAGTTTTGAACAATACTACGGCTGATTTGGTAAAGCTATGTTTTTGGCTTAAACAATAGGATGTTTGATCAAATCAACCACAGAGAAGGAAATGGTATTGCAAAAGATGAGCCTCTAATTGAGACAGACAATGAACTGTGCATCAGAAACAGCTGCAGGGAAGCGGATCCTATTGCATTTTTACATGTCAATATGCTGAATTTCCACATCAGACAGTCACAATTTTGATTCCTAAGACATCCAGGTGCCTTTACATCTGTGTAGTATATTTAGCGAGGAAGAAAAATCAGACAAAACATTTTATATTCACAATGTGCCTTTTTTTTCCTTATTAATTTTGTTATCTGTTTAAGTGATGCAAATAAGGACAGCCTGTTCAGCAATTGTGTTATTTATAAGTTTAGATGTCTTGGTTCCTCCCCTTTCCCATACAAAAGGAAGTGCAACCTGGTTCTATGATAAATACCTACACTTAACTTTAGGCAACATACTAAGAGAAGTCAGGAAATAAGCAGTATTTCTCTGAAGAAGGTACAAGAATCAAGCAAAGCAATGCTGGTATAACAAACAGACCCAAAGTCTCAGTGACTCCACACTGTAAAGGCCAGCATGGTGCTCACATGATGTCTCCAACACAGATCAACATGGGCTTTGTTCCATGCTCACTGAGGGCCCCAGGTTGAGGATGCTAATTGTCTTATAACATCACCATGCCTGTGCACCCTGACATTCAGGAATGCAGCAGCAAGGGAAGAGGGCATGGAGAACTCCCTCTTACCCCTACTTCTGCTAGGACATGGGTCATTTTCACTCAGAGGGCCTAGCAGGAACTGGTCATATGGTCTTATAGCAATTAGAAAAGAGGCTAGGAAATGTAGAGGAATAATCTAACATTTGGTGAGCATCAGTGTCCCTGTCATAGTGCTTCTTTTGATCTGTGTATTAGAGGGCTAAAACGTCTGTTGATTGTCTTCTTCAGCAGGATATATTGGGTTGGGAGTCAATGTCATCTCTTTATACATTCCCATGCATTGTATATCAAATGAATCTGGTTCTAATTTGCTATGAAACTATAATAACTTGTAAGAAACTGTAATGTGAAGTTATAGATCATTAACAAAAATTAATTATTTTTATGGTAGATAACTCTCTTGGATTTTCCAAATTCTTTTTAAATATATATCAAATAAGCCTCTTTGTCAGAGACAAATAACCATAAAATAAGTGAAGGAGCTGTCAATTCTTCTGAGTGGACTCTGTAGACATAGAATTATTATGAGCCATCTTAATCACATGAAATGATATATGCATTGATATCCACTCGCACTTTGGAAACAACTAGTTGGAATTCATTTTCCTTTTATAGAGATGAAAGCAAGTTTTAATCCATCATTCATAAGTGGGTTTGGTGGGAATCAACAAATCCCAAAACCAAATGGCATACTCATTGATCTTATAAAAGGTCTGAGCTCCAAGTCAGGCATAGTGGAGCCTACATGTAATCTCAGTACTTGGGAGGATGAGACAGGAGGATTGCAGGTTCACAGTCAGCCTCAGTAACTTAGTGAGGTCTTCTGCAACTTAGTAATACCTTGTTGCAAAAAAATAATAATAATAACACAATAGGGCTGGAGGTATAGCTCAGAGGTAGAATGTCCCTGGGTGTAATCCTCAGACACACACACACACACACACACACACACACACACACACACCTGAGCTCCAGGAGAATTTCAAGAAATTCTAGACTGAAATGGGATACAAAAGGGAAACATGTGACTTTCTGAAATGTACATGTAGAAGGGATGTGGGAAATAGACCAGGATAACTAAAGATATTAACTTAGGCTCAAGAATATTCCTCAAAGAGAAAGAAGGAAATGGCAACCTACAGGGCAGAGATATGTATGTCACAATTTAAATCCTAATGCCCACACAAGGGAGGTTGAGTTCAGAATAAGTATTTTGTTTACATGTCACTTCTTTAGGCAAATGCCAAGTTGTTTTAAGGGAAAGGATTTTCTTGCCTTCAAAAACGTTTTAGTGCCACAGGAAAAAAATGTAAACTATGTTTGAATTTTTATAACCTCTAAATTTTATGGCAGGCACTATTAACAGTTTTCTGTTTTAACACCTGCTATCAAATCATAACATTTTAGTTAAACTGGCAAATGATTCTCTTTCATAATGAAAGTGTAAATGAACTCTGATTCAAAATCATTTTGACAATTATTTTTCCATACTGTGGTTATTAATAGCCACAGGATTCTGACATGACCCAAACACCCTTATCATATCTTTATGCAGTATACTGAAATAAGCTGTGTACATTTCAGTCTTTGCCACTGAATCACAAACTTTTTGAGAACAAGGTCAATGCCTTATTTTCCTCTGAATTAGCTCATCACAACTTGAATTAATTTGGTTCTTAATAAATGCTTACCCAATATCTTATAACACACAGTGCAAAGGTGAATAAGGATTTATTTGATTTGTGTACCAAGACGGATTTGTGGTTCAGTATCCCTTGGTGACAGATGACTCTCAAATATCTATCTTTGAAAGGGAAAAGAATGCTCCAAACCAAAGATCATTAAGGAATTTTTTAATTCTTGTTGGGTGTTGCTTCCTAACGAATTCTCAGGAAAGTGGGGATAGAATGTCACCTGCCTAGATTAACATGATATTAAGCATTACTTGAAAAATATATACTCAGTGCTCAGTTTTCTGTGGGTACTTGTTAGAGGAAGGTACAGTCTAAAAAGGTATGTGATATTCTTAGCTAAAAATGTAAAAGTCACAAGATCTTAAGGAAAATGTTGAAAATGGTCACACAAAAGTGTCTCCAAAGAGAATCTCTCTCTTTCTCTCTCTTTCTCTCTCTTTCTCTCTCTCTCTCTCTCTCTCTCTCTCTCTCTCTCTCTCTCTCTCACACACACACACACACACACACACCCATACACTACACACACATTGTTAAAATTCAGGAATCTAAATTTCAACAATCTAAAAGCAACCATAATTAAGAGAAGACAAGGACCAACCACATGACATCATGACATGCTTAGGACATTTAAATGGAAACAGAAAGACCAGTTATGAGACTTTTCAGTGATCCAGATCAAAATTGATGGTAGGAAAAAAAAAAGATGGTAGCTTGGACCACAGTTATAGTGAGAAGTGGATGGGCTTGGGAGTTCATTGAAGGTTGCTCTGATTTGAAAGTTTGTCTTCTCTAAAACTTGTGTTGAAATTTAATTGCTCATGTAATGACACTGAGGGCAGAGACCCACAAGAAGTACTTACCCCGTGAGGGCTCCACCATCATGACTGGGTTTGATGCTTTTTTAAAAAATGGGTTTAACAGCTTCAGCTACCTAGTGAGGCACTCCGCAACTTAGTGAGACCCTGTTTCAAAATAAAGAATAAAAAATAGGGCTGGGGGTGTAGCTCGGAGGTAGAACGCCCCTGAGTTCAATCCCTAATACCACAAAAAATAAAAAATGGGTTTAAGAAGTGGATTCTCTCTGTTGGCCCTCTGCTTTCCATCATGAGATGGCACTGCAGGAAGGCCCTGAGCAGAGGCTGCTGCACCTTGACATGAACTCCTTGGTCTTCAGAACTGTCAGCCAATACATTTCTACTCATTATAAATTAACCTCAGGTGTTCTGTTATAGCAGCACAGAATAGATTAAAACACAGGAAGACCCATTATTGTTCACTAATGGCTGGCATGTAGGCTATGAGAGAATGGCAGGAGATGAGGGTTTTGCTTAATGAAGTTCTGTTCACTCAGATGGGAAGACTATAAAGGAAGGAGATTTGCAAAGTAAATCAGGAATTCAGCTGGAATACATTAAACTTAAGAGTTGAGATGCCTGCTAGATATCCAAGTAGAGATGTTCACTAGGCAGACAGATGCACATTACAAACTTTCATTTTAATCATAGTAGCCCTGAAAGAGAAATTAATTGTTCAGGAGAACAAAAGCTCCGAGGAAGAAAATAACCTTTCCAACATCCACAGAGCCTTAAAATGGCAGATAGTATATCTACATATAGAATGCAAAAAATATATGTGTATGTATTTTTAATTTGAGATTCATTTATGATTCATCTATTGCACACCTAGTTTCATGCCTGTGTGTCTCACATATCTAAATGGACAGCAAAAGGCCTCAAGAGCAGGAACAAAGGCCTTATTTAATTCTATTTCCCCAAAGTTGGCTACTATACCTTATAAATTATCATTTATTTATCTGTTTTTGTTTTTGTACTGGGGATTGAACCCCGGGGTATTCTACCTCTTAGCTACACCTTCAGCCCTATTTTATTTATTTATTTACTTATTTATTCATTTATTTTATTTTGAAACAGGGTCTCACTAAGTTGCTGAGAGTCTCATTAAGTTACTGTGACTGTTCTCAAACCTGGAACCCTAATGTCTTGGCCTCCCAAGTCCTAGGATTGCAGGCATGCACCACTGAGCCCAGCCATGGCTAGATTTTTTTAACATGTATTCTCCTGCTAGTCAGCTTAAATATATACATATATAACTGAATAGTCACCATATATTAATAGCTTGGTTATTAGTATAACTGAATCCCTGTGAATCTTTCTCCACTCTTGTTCCCTTCCCTCTTCCCAAGGAGCAACCACCATCTTGACTTGATGTTTACTATTTCCAGGCATGCTTTCAACTTTTACTATATGTGTGTCCATAAACAGAGACAGAATTCTTCAAGTGAGCCGAAGACCATAATGTGCCCCTCAGATGACTGAATTCTTAACTGGTAGAGAGTTTATATACTTATAAAACATGGATGTTTCCTCAAACCAGATGATATCTGAGAAGTGTTTCCAAGTAGCCTACCAGGCCAGGGATCGTAAAGTCTATCTCAGGGAAGAAAAAAAAAAAAAGGCAAACGTGTAATTATTTAAACTCACATA
>PVLC010041000.1:0-13596 GCA_004027655.1 Graphiurus murinus
CTAAGTTGCTGAGGCTGGCTTTGAACCTCAGTGTCATGATCAGATATAGAATGTCCCTTAAAGAGATCAGCATTGATAAGTCACGAAGGTTGTAATCTCATCAGTAGGTAAATCTATTACAATGGGTCTGGATTTCATCCTGAACAGCAATAAACAGGGAAATTTTATGTCTGCTATTTTTTTAAAATATCATTTGAAAAAATATATACATCATTTGAGCCAGGCATGGTGGCGTACACTTGTAATCCCAATACTTGGGAGGCTGAGATGGGAGGATAGCAGGTTCACAGCCAGCCTCAGCAAGTTGTGAGGCTCTCAGCAACTTAGTGAGACTGTTTCAAAATAAAAAAATTGGACTGGGGAGCCAGGCGTGGTGGTGCACGCTTGTAATTCCAGCATTTGGAAGGCTGAGACTGAAGGATCTGGGTTCGCGGCTAGGCTCAGCTGTGTAGTGAGGACCTCTACAACTTAGTGAGACCCTGTTTCCAAATAAAGAATAAACAATAGGGCTGGGGCTGTAGCTCAGAGGTAGAATGCCCCCAGGTTCTATCCCCAGTACCACAAAAAAAAAAAAAAAAAAAAAAAAAAAATTGGACTGGGGGATTATAGCTCAGAGATAGAATGACCCTGGGTTCAATCCCCAGTACCACACACATACAAAAATACATATCATTTGATTGCTGTGTGAAGGAGATGGGGAAAAGGAGTATAGACAGAAGGGTTAAGAAATTAGAAATCTGAGCTAAGTTATTGTTGCTGATATCCCTATATCCATATGCACTCCTATTCCATCTTCTAGAGCTGACAGATTAATCCTTCAAAGACAAAAATATAATCATGTTGTTCTCTTTGATAAATTCAACCATTTATTCATTATACACACACATTTTCTAAAGTACTGTTTGTCAGGCACTATAGAAATAACAATGAATGAGACAGAAAAGGTTTTTTGCCATATTTTTCAACATGTAATGTTTTTCCACTGTCCAAAGTTAGAATTTCTTAGGTTAAGAATTTAAGGGCTTGACTTTATATCTGTTTCATTTCATTCACCTACTTTTGCTGGCCTTTAAAACTCTGCTCCTAGCCAGGCGTGGTGGAGCACGCTTGTAATCCCCGCATTTGGGAGGCTGAGACCTGAGGATCCGGGTTGACGGCCAGCCCCAGCTACCTAATGAGGCACTCTGCAACTTAGTGAGTTGAACTCAGGGGCATTCTACCTCCGAGCTATACCCCCAGCCCTATTTTTTATTCTTTATTTTGAAACCAAGTCTCACTAAGTTGCGGAGTGCCTCACTAGGTAGCTGAGGCTGTCTGTGAACCCGGATCCTCTGGTCTCAGCCTCCCGAATGCTGGGATTACAAGCGTGCGCCACCACGCCCAGCTCCATTTTCAAAATAAAGAATAAAAATAAAATAAAATAAAACCCTTCTCCTCAGCCATAGAGCTACACTGTAAACTGTTGTTTTGCTGTGTAAATCCTGCAGTTTTCGTGCCTCTGTTCCTTGTTGAGCCCTTTCCTAAGACTACACCTCTTAATGGTAAAATTTTACACAGCCATCAGGGCCCACTCAAATGTCACCATCTCTGTGAAACTCTTCTTTTGCCCTAAACATATGATGAGTTAACTTCATAGTAATAGCTCTCTCATTCCAACATTATATAATAAAATATTTTGTGTAAATAAAAAAGAAAATTCAGATCCAGTTGTCATCCTTTAAGTAAACTCAATCATCTACCAGTATTTTAAAAAGCAATACAGAGCCAGGCATGGTGGCGCACACTTGTAATCCCAGCATTCGAGAGGCTGAGACCGGAGGATCGGGGTTCGTGGCCAGCCTCAGCTACCTAGTGAGGCATTCCGCAACTTAGTGAGACTCGGTTTCAAAATAAATAATAAAAAATAGGGCTGGGGGTGTAGCTCGGAGGTAGAATGCCCCTAAATTCAATCCCCAGTGCCGCAAAAAAAAAAAAAAAGCAATACAGAAACTGATCTAATCCTTGAGATGATGATACATATAAAGTTGAAAAGGCTGCAAACGCTTGCCTTGGGCGCTATCTGTGGGAATTCCTTGGCAAGGAGACATTTTCAAATTCAGTTTGGGGCAATTCCTATAATTAGAGCAGTTGGTTAATTAAAAAGCTTGTTTAAACCACTGTTAAATTAACCATTTTCCTCTTTGAATGAAAAGTTTGAGTCAAAATACCAGTTGTTAAACTGCTTAATTAACCAGTTGTTTTAATTGTAAAATGTATAAGTTTGAAAGCCTCTGATTTTCAGTAAATTCAACTGGATTCTTTCCCCCTGCTTAGGTCATTAAACTGGGTTTTCTGCTGTCACCCATGCAACCTCCTAGGAGAAAAAGCCACTCTTCACTGACAAAGACACAAAACCTCCTGTTTCAAAAGGAGGCTTTGAAAATCTTTCAATTGCCACAATAATAGTGTGTGTAATACTGATTTCTCCCACATATCTCCCCTTTCCATTATGCCAGAGTCAACTGTCCTTGAATATCCCTGTTTATTAAACTGGGAACCAAACCCGTCAATCTTGCTAGGGATAAAGAACTTTCTTTTAATCATTTCTCCTTCAAAATTGAAACAAGCATTTTTAGCAGGGCTATGCAGGTAGGGGAAGGGGAGGAAATTGGGATAGCCCCAGCCATGTATCTAATTACAGGATATTCTCTCAATCCAATAGACTGTAAGTCCCCCAAGGACAGAGACAATGTCAGTACTTGGCAAACAGTATATGCTCAATAAGTGTATATTGAAAAAAACAAAACAATACAAAAATGGTTCTTGAAATATTCTACCAAGACAATCTGCAATGATTTGTTGCTGGCAAATTTGTCCCTGCAGCTGCTCATTGTTTTTCTTTTTTTTCTTTTTTTTTTTTGTGGTACTGGGGATTGAACTCAGGGGCATTCTACCTCCGAGCTATACCCCCAGCCCTATTTTTTATTCTTTATTTTGAAACAGGGTCTCCCTAAGTTGCGGAGTGCCTCACTAGGTAGCTGAGGCTGGCCTTGAACCTGGATCCTCCAGTCTCAGCCTCCTGAATGCTGGGATTACAAGCGTGCACCACCACGCCCGGCTTCTATATCTCTTTTTATCTATTTACCTCTACCTATTACATTTAAATTAATATTTAAAACCAGAGCAGCGAGTGGTGGCACATGCTTGTAATCCCGGTACTTGGGATGCTGAGACAAGATGATTGCAGGTTCCAGGACAGGCCCTCAACAACTTAGTGAGACCCTATTTCAAAATAAAAAATAAAATAGGGCTGGGGGTGTAGCTCAGATATAGAATGCCCCTGGGTTCAATCCCCAGTACTGCAAAAAAAAAAAAAAAAAGGTAACCAGAATCAGGCCCATCTTTGGATAGAGGAAGCTGGGGGTACCCAAGGGCCTGCACACAGGTGAAGGTAGAACAGGACATTGCTCTCTAGTCTTCTTTTCTGAACATCATTATAATTCAGTTTTGAAATTTCTGACTTCAAAGCCATCTCAAAGAACCTATAAAAAATGCCAAGGCTGGGGGTGCAGCTCAGCAGTAAAATATGTGCTTAGTATGTGTGAGGACTTGGATTTGATGCTTGGTGCCACAGAAGAAAATGCCAACAAATCTATCATCTCTCAAGTGAAATTATCTTGGCGACACAACAGTGGTAATTTGCTCAAGGTCTTGAATCCTTTTAGGGAATCGGATTTCCATATCATGAATGAAAAAAGGCAGCCTGGAGTGGTGGCGCACACCTATAATCCCAGTACTTGGGAGGCTGAGACAGGAGTATTCCAAGTTCAAAGCGAATCTTTGCAATTTAGGGAGGCTGTCAACAATTTAGTGAGACCTTGTTCCCAAATAAAACAAAAAATAGGGCTGAGGGTGTAGCTCAGAGGTAGAATGCCTCTGGGATGAATCCCCAGTACCACAAAAAAAAAAAAAAAAAGTTTGATACTGGTATCAAATAAGGAGAGAACAATGAAATAAATAGCCTAGTTCTATATGGAAACTTAGTATATGATAAAGGTGACATTCTCAAACCTATAGAAAAAAATGAAAAAATGTTGAAAAAATTCATTACCCATTGGGGGGGGGGATTGCATCCCTATCCCACTTCTAATCCCAGATGAACCATCTATTTAAAGAAAAATAAAAGCCGGGCGTGGTGGCACACGCTTGTAATCCCAGCATTCGGGAGGCTGAGACCGGAGGATCCGGGTTCGAGGCCAGCCTCAGCTACCTAGTGAGGCACTCCGCAACTTAGTGAGACTCAGTTTCAAAATAAAGAATAAAAAATAGGGCTGGGGGTATAGCTCGGAGGTAGAATGCCTCTGAGTTCAATCCCCAGTACCGCAAAAAAAAATAAAAATAAAAAAAAATAAAAAAATAAAGGAAAATAAAATACCAGAAGGTAACATGAAAGTTTTTTTGTTTTTGTTTTCTTTTTGTGGTACTGTGGATTGAACCTAGGTACATTCTACCTCTGAGCTACACCCCCAGCCCTATTTTACTCTTTATTTTAAAACAGGGATTTTCTGATTTGTTCCCAAACTGTCTTTTATCTGTGTTGTTTTTAACTAAAAGCGAATGAATGTTCATGCTTTGCATTTTGCTATTTGGAACTGGTTTTTGTTTTGTTTTGTTTTGTACTGGGGATTGAACCCAGGGGTATTTTACCTCCAAGTTACAACTCCAGCCCTATTTTTTATTTTAAAACAGGTCTTGCTAGGTTGCTGAGGCTGGCCTTGAATGTCTGATCCCCCTCTCTGGGATTACAGGTGTGTGCCACCACGCCCAGCTTAACAGTGATTTGTGTGTGTGTGTGAGGTACTGGGGATTGAACCCAGAGGCATTCTACCTCTGAGCTACACTCCCAGTCCTATTTTTATTCTTTATTTTGAAATGGACTCACTAAGTTGCAGAGGGCCTCATTAAGTATTAGTATTTAGAGAATATGGAATATATATACACATATACAAGAAGCTAAAAAAAGAAGAAAATAAGATTATTGTGTAACATTTTGGTACATATACTACCAAGTTGCTTGTTCACATTCTCTCCTTTGTGGAGAAAACCAACATAGTATAGTTTCCTAGCAGGCAAGAAGAGACTGTTTCAAGAAAGAGTGGCTGACTGTGTCACAGTTTCAGCTGTGTGCTACTGAGAGATAAGAAAATATATGAACTTAGTAGCAATAATGATTCCCTGCACATTGCTACCACCCTCTGAAACAATATTGTAAAGCCTCTTACATACTGCCTTGCATATAGTAGGCATTGAGTCAATGTTAATTTCCTTTCTTACTCCTTACTTATTCCTTTCTCTCTCATACTCTTTAGCTACAGGAGAGATGTCACTAGAATCCAACAACTACTTAGAAATATGTCACATTTTGATAGGCAAAGCAAAAATGGCAATTAATTGGGTTGACACAGATATTGAAATTAGTTGAGTTAATCAGATTGAACAGACATTAATTTTGGATAAAATATTATAAGGAAAAAACCTAGCTTGGTGGATTTAGGGCTTGAAAGATAAGTGTAAAGTAGTAGTAGTGATAATAAAAATAGTAGCTAGTGGGGCATGGTGGCACATGACTGTAATCCCAGTACTTGGGAAGGCAGATAGAGAGAGAGAGAGAGAGTTAAAGATCACAGCATAAGTATATGGTAGAGTTGGAATACAAACTTACTATAGGGCTCTTGCTTTTAACTACTACCTCTGTATTCACCCATGGTTCTCTTCTATGTAAAGGGTGAGATTTGGTCATCCTTCTAGACAAAATTATTATAGGGTGCTAGACAGTCACTTAAAGCAGGCAGACCATATAAGGAAATAAACACTTACCTGAAGAATAAATGGGATTCTCTCCCAAAATTCTGAATCTAAAGAGAGAAAGTATTTTGAGTATAATTAGATATCTGCATGTATTTGCAAAGTTACCAGAATTGTATGCTCCTCATTAAGGATATGTCAATGCTAGATACTCCCTTATTCCCTCTTTTCACAAACATTATTAAATACTTACCATATGACAAGTAGAAGGTCCTAAGGATGCAAATATAAATAAGATGTCTCTATGGTCTAGTTGAGGATAATGTATATAAATAAATGAACCATAACACAGTAATAATTCAGAAAAGAAACATGTACAAGATTCAATAGAAAAGCCGGGCGTGGTGGCGCACGCTTGTAATCCCAGCATTCGGGAGGCTGAGACTGGAGGATCTGGGTTCTCGGCCAGCCTCAGCTACCTAGTGAGGCACTCCGCAACTTAGTGAGACTCGGTTTCAAAATAAAGAATAAAAAATAGGGCTGGGGGTATAGCTCGGAGGTAGAATGCCCCTGAGTTCAATCCCCAGTACCGCAAAAAAAAAAAAAAAAAAATTCAATAGACAGGCTGGGGATAGAGTTCAGTGGTAGACCACTTGCCTAGCATGCACAAGGCCTGGGGCTCAATCCCTAGTATCAAGAAGAAAAACAAAACAGGAGGACACAAAGAAAGTGTGGTCACTTCTACAGAGAGGTGGAACTGTTGAACTGAGTTTTGGTTTTGGGGTTTTTTTTGTTGTTGTTTTGTTGCTTTTTTTGTGTGGTACTAGGACTTGAACCCAAGGGGCATTCTACCTCCAAGCTATCCCCCCAGCCTTATTTTTTATTTTTATTTTGAAACAGTGTCTTGCTAGGTTGGTGAGAATCAAAAACAAAAACAAAAACTCAGTTCAGCTGGGCGTGGTAGTGCATGCCTGTAATCACAGTACTTGAGAGGCTCAGACAGTAGGATCAGAGGTTCGAGGATAGCCTCAGCAACTGAGCAAGACTCTCAACAACTTTTCAAGACCCTGTTTTGAAATAAAAATTGAAAACGGCTGGCAATATAGCTCAGAGATAGAAGCCACTGGGTTTAATCCCCATTACCAATCAACAAACAAACAAACAAATAAATAAATGGAACTGTAGACTGGAAGAGTAAGCACTTGACTAGTATGTGCAAGGCCCTGGGTTTGATTGCCAGCACTGAAAACAAACAAACAAAACAAAACAAAACAAAAATAGGAGGAACAATTTTCAATTATTTAGCATTGCAAGAAAAGCACTCTATTCCAGTATTTGGTAGGCTGAGACAGGAAGATCATAGGTTTCAGGACAGCCTCAGCAATGTAGTGAGACTCTCAGTAACCTAGTGAGACCCTGTTTCAAAACAAAAACATAAAAGGGAGTAGGGTGTGGCTTGGAGGTAGAATGGCCCTAGGTTCAATCCTCACTATTGCAAAAAAAGAAAAGAAAGAAAAAACAGCATTCTAGACAGATATGAAAGAATATGTTCAGGGAACAAGAATAAGAGAAGAACTTAAGCAGCAGGGAAGGGGGTAGGGTGAAAAGATAAAACTGGAGAGGTCTTCAAGGGCCAGGTGATGAAGAACCCTAGACACTGTGCTAAAAAGTTCAGTCTTAATTCTCTGGTGGGATGCTCTTGGAAGATTTTAAGCACAGGAGTGATAATGATTAGACTTAGGTTTTGGAAAGTTCCCCCTGGCAGCAAGTGAGCAATGGAAAGGGAAAAGGTGAGACAAGACAACAGAAGGAGTGAGGTGGTTCTTGTCATATCCCAGAAGAAAAGGAATATAAGCCTGGCATTATTAGAACAGCCTGAGAGGATGGAGAGGAAAGAGCAATGGCAGCCAGAATGTACCGGAGCCAGAACACAGGCAAAACACTAGGGCTCTGTTTGGCTGACTAAATAATTGGAATATTTTAGCTCTGCCTCCTGAGAAGCTTTGAAACTGTGGTACAAGCTGGAGCAAAGCGAAACTGATTAAATGCTGATTCAACCATTTCCAAACTGTAACCTTAGGCAAGTTGTTTGATATCACTGTTACTCAGTTATCTCATCTTTATTTTTATTTATTTATTTATTTATTTTTATTTATTTTTTTTTTTTGCGGTACTGGGGATTGAACTCAGGGGCATTCTACCTCCGAGCTACACCCCCAGCCCTATTTTTTATTCTTTATTTTGAAACCGGGTCTCACTAAGTTGTGGAGTGCCTCACTAGGTAGCTGAGGCTGGCCGCGAACCTGGATCCTCTGGTTTCAGCCTCCCAAATGCTGGGATTACAAGTGTGCACCACCATGCCCGGCTAGTTATCTCATCTTTAAAATAAAGACAATAGCCGGGATTTGGGAGGCTGAGACCAGAAGATCCGGGTTCGAGGCCAGCCTCAGCTATCTAGTGAGGCACTCCGCAACTTAGTGAGACCCTGTTTCAAAATAAAAGAATAAAAACTAGGGCTGGGAGTATAGCTCAGCGATAGAATGCCCCTGAGTTCAATCCCCAGTACCGCAAAATAAATAAATAAATAAAAATAAAATAAAGACAATAATAATACAACTTCATGGGACTGAAACTCTGTCTTAAACTCTTAGTCAGAGTCAGTTTCCTCTTATATATTTGCCTTGCAGTGTTTTTGTGAAGATTAGAGATAACATGTAAAAAGTCTAGCACAGTGTCACAGTAGGTGCGTATCAAATAATAGTTGACTAGCCAGGCATGGTAGTATAAGACTTGTAATCTCAGTACTTGGGAGACTGAGACAGGAGGATCAAAGGCCAGCCTCAGCAACTTAGCAAAACCTTGTTTGAAAATTAAAAGTAAAAGCCAGACGTGATAGTGCACACTTGTAATTCTAGTATTTGGGAGGCTGAGACGAGAAGATCACAGGTTCACAGCCAGCCTCAACTACTTAGTGAGGCCCTCCACAACTTAGTGAGACCCTATTTAAAAAAAAAAAAAAGAATAAAAAATAAGGCTGGGGTATAGCTCAGAGGTAGAATGTCCCTGGATTCAATCCCCAGTACTGAAAAAAAAAAAAAAAAAAAAAAAGCAAAAGTTAAAAAAAGAGCTGGAGGTATAGCTGGGAGATAGAATGGCCCTAGGTTCAATCCCTAGTACCACAGAAAAAAACGTAGTTGACTAGCAATGGAAAAATAGATTGAGATGGAAAGGGAATTAGAAGACTTCAATAAATATGAAGGAGTGGGGCGTGGTAGTGCACACCTGTAATCCCAGTCCTTGGGAGGCTGAGACAGGAGGATCATAGGTTAGCAACTTAGCAAGACTCTCAGCAACCTAATGAGACCTATTTCAAAATAAAAATTAAAAATGACTGGAGGTGTAGCTCAGATGTAGGATATCTCTGGCTTCAGTCCCCAGTATGACTCAAATCATCCAGTTTTGTGAATAACCAGGAGGATAAGCAATTTATTATTTCATATCCTGTGCCTGCTAGACATTAGGACATTTGGCTGAATACTTGCTGAACTGAGAAATAAATGCATTTCATGAAGGGTGCACTCTACATACACTAAAGTAAGTTTAAAAAAATTGAGTTCGAATCCTAATCCTAACCTGTATTAGCGATGTCATCTTAGAGCAATAGATCAACTATTTGGATCTCAGTTATTTAGGTATCCATTAAGATACTATCACCTAATAAAAAATTCAGAATAAGAGTTAGAATCATTGATTAAGTAAATAATATTTAATAATTTTTAAAAGCTATTATCAAGTCGAGCATGGTGGCGCACGCTTGTAATCCCAGTACTTGGGAGGCTGAGACCAAGGATCCGGGTTCTACTTAGTGAGGCTTTCCTCAACTTAGTGAGACACTGTTTCAAAAATAAAGTATAAAAAATAGAACTGGGGGTGTAGCTCGGAGGTAGAATGCCCCTGGGTTCCATCCCAAGTACTGAAAAAAAAAAAAAAGTGATTATCATCAGTTTTACCAGGTCACTATGAAGGTCAATTCATTCATTAATCAAATATTTTATTTAATGCTTGCTATCTGCCAGATACTATTCAAGGTCTTAAGAGATAGGGCAATAAACAAAACTAATAAAGTACTATCTCCATGATGCTTATTATGCAGGAAAGGGAACAGAAAGTTAAAAAAAAAGAGAGAGAGAGAGAGAGAGCCAGGTGTGGTGGCACATGCTTGTACTTGGGAGGCTAAGACAGGAGGACTGCAGATTTGAGGACAGCCTTAGCAAGTAATGAGACTCTCATCAACCTAGGAAACCCTATTTCAAAATAAAAATAAAGTAGTATTGGGAATATAGCTCAGAAGTAGAATGCCACCGGGATCAATACCTAATAACACACACACACACACACACACACACACACACAATTATATATAGAAAGAAGTAACAAGTTGTAATGTCTGCCATTAAGAAAAATAAAGCAGAGTAAGAGGATTAGATTCATAGAGGTGGATATCTTAAATATAGTAGCCAGGGAAGACCTCTCTGATGAGAGGATATTTGGGCACAATCCTGGATAATGTAAGAGGATAAGCCATATGGAAAACTGAGGGAAGAATGCATAAAAATCCTGAGGTGAAGGCATGTTTAGATCTCTAGGAATACAAAGGGGCCGGTGTGGCAAACTGAGTAACATAAAATAAGGGAGCAGATTATGTAAGGCCTTGTAGGCCACGGTAAGGATTGAAGATTTTATTTTGAGTAAGAGAATTTTTAAGCAGAGGTATGATGATGTAAGCTAACCTGATTTTGAAAGAATCAGTGATTTTAGTGTGAAGGGATGGTAGTAAAAGTGATGAGAGGTTTAGCAAAACAGAAAGCTTGAGCTGGGCATGGTGGCACACACTAGTAATCCCAGCATTTGGGAGGCTGAGACTGGAGTATCCGGGTTCGAGGCCAGCCTCAGCTATCTAGGGAGGCACTCCGCAACTTAGTGAGACCCTGTTTCAAAATAAAAAAATTTAAAAAATAGGGCTGGGGGGTATGGCTCGGAGGTAGAATGCCCCTGAGTTCAATCCCTGGTACCACACACACAAAAAAAAAACCCCAGAAAACTTGAAGCTAAAATCTGAGGTAAGAAACACCTCAACTTTATATGTATTTCAAAAGTGGACACCAATTCAGGAGGCTGAGGCTGTCTTAAAATAAAAAATAAAAAGGGCTGGGGATATAGCTCAATGGTAGGGCATCCCTGGGTTCAATCCCCAGTACCACAATTGATTAATTAAAATTTAAAAAGTAGAGTCAACAGGTTTTGTTAAAGAAACTGGGTATAAAGCCAGGCGTGGTGGCACATGCTTGTAATCCCAGTACTTGGGAGGCTCCAGGTTTGCAGCCAGCATCAGGTACTTAGTGAGGCCCTCTGCAACTTAGTGAGACCCTGTTTCAAAAATAAAGAATTAAAATATAGGACTGGGTATAGCTCAGAGGTAGAATGCCCCTGGGTTCAATCCCCAGTACTGAGAAAAAAAAAAAAAAAGAACTGGGTATAGAATAAGAGAAATGACAGTATCAAGGACAAAGCAACTAGATGAATGGGACTACCTTTAACTGGGAATAGGGAAGAAGCGCCACAGCTCCTTAATAGCTGGATCTTGAGCAAGCCTTGGTCTGCTGGAGTCCTGCAAGGCAGACGATTCCAAGAGAAGGAATGCGTGGCATATCCCACTTTGCATTATGTTATATTCTGGAAATTTGCGGTGCTTTGGGTTTTGCTTTCACATTAATTATAAGGGAAAATTTCTTAGAAACACAAGATGGCCGGACAGATTACGATTCCTCAATATTAGCTGAAAAAGCAGTACCTCAAGACAACCCATAAGAAATCCATTAACCACATACAAACATTAGTCAGGTTATGGGCTTTACAAGCTTAATTACTAAACAACCTTGTGTTCCCTCTCAGCACACAGGTTAGAAACAAAATAAATAAGCCAAAGAGATTTAGGTCTACTATTTTATCTATGAGTAAAGAAGGCTTTAAGACAGATAGTTTGTCTACCTCCCCCTTGTCTCCCTGACACATTAACTAACTCTCTAGCTGCCTGAGAAAAAGATAAGGACACTGCTTAAAGAAGCTAAACAATTAGTAAAGATTTAAACTAATGAATAGAGACTCTTCATCGTTAACCTTTAACACTGTTTTGTACTAAAAGAATCTTTATATACGTATCATATTTTGTAACCTTCACTGTTTTCTTATTCCCATCAAATACCATGAAAAATGGCTTTTCTAGTTAAAGATGTACCCATTCAACCTTTGGAAAAACAAGTCTGTAAAAATTCCTGTTGTATATGCCTCATTGCAAAAAAAAAAAAAAAATAGTATAAAACAGTGACTGACAAACAATAAAACAGATGTGCTTCTTCACTGCATTGGGTATGAGCATATTCTCGCGACCTCATCTCATTCCCCACCAGTCGATAGACCCCTGACTTCTGCTAGGCTGGACCCTGGCAAAGAAGTAAGATAGAGGAGATTGAAGCTTGACATGCTTAGGTAGGTAGACATACAAGTGGACATGAAGAAAGAAACTATGCATTCATAGTTTATATATCAATGCAATATTTTATATATGCAATGTTAGCTATATTTATTACTAATATCCTTACCTTAAGAGGGAATAGTCTTGCTTAAAAATGGTGTTTTTCCACAGGCACAGCACCTACAGCAAAATAGCCATATTAGGACAATCTTAACCTTACACAGATCTCCAAGCATCTCTTCTCAAAGAGGCTGTAAACCCACACACAACCAAAAAGTACCCAAAGGTTCTTATCTGGAAAGGAACGTATTCTACACTTAACACCAAACATGCAAGCAAACCAAGGTATCTTCTTTCTTATCCTACCCACTACAGAAAATGATCAAAAAACAGAAGTCCCCTCACACATTGCTTTTTCATTCTGTTTCCCTTTTCTGACTTGATGTATTTTTCTAATATCAATCAACAACTATTATGCATCTACCATACACAGCCTTATAAGAGTGGCTTTTTTTTTTAATATGATGTGTGGATTTACCAGGGATGGACCCTGTGGCATTCTACTTCTTATACCTTCAATTCCTTTTTTTTTTTTTTTTTTTAACAGTACTGGGGATTGAACCCAGGGGCATTCTACCTCCAAGCTACACCTCCAGCCCTATTTTTTATTCTTTATTTGGAAACAGGGTCTCACCAAGTTGCGGAGGGTCTCACTAAGTAGTTGAGGCTGGCCGGGAACCTGCGATTCTCCTGTGTCAGCCTCAGCCTCCCAAATGCTGGGATTACAAGCATGCACCAACACGCCAAGCCCAGTTCCTTTTTTTCTTTGAAACAGGGTCTTAGCCAGGTATGGTGGCGCTTGCCTGTAATCCCAGTATTTATGAGGTTGAGACCAGAGGATCTGGGTTCGCAGCCAGCCTCAGCTACTTAGTGAGGCTCTCCGCAACTTAATGAGATCCTGTTTCAAAATAAAGAATAAAAATAGGGCTGGTGGTGTAGCTCAGGGGTAGAATGCCCCTGGGTTCAATCTCCAGTACCGCAAAAAAAAAAAAAAAAAAAAAAAGAAACAGGGTTTTGCTAGGTTGCTGAGGCTGTCTTCCAACCTATAATCCTCCTATTTCAGCCTCTCAAGTGTATGTCATCATGCCTGGCTTGCAAGATGATTTTATAAGTGGTCTAGAGAGTTTATAGTCCAAAAAATTATATCTAACAAGAGGCTAAGAGAACTGTCTTACTCCAGAACCTATGCCTCCATTACAGTATACTGTATCTCTCAATAA
>PVLC010041001.1:0-13595 GCA_004027655.1 Graphiurus murinus
GGCAATAAGTAATGACAGTCAGTTATGGAACAATGTCACACTGGCTTTTCCTCTTCTAACTCAAAGAGATCCTAGGACCCTAACAAGCTCCAGCTTTGTCCTAAGCCATCAGAACCAGGAGCATCTGCCCAATCCTCAAAAGCTCTGAGTCATTTAATCCTAATTGTAAAACTAAGTTGTGTAGTTGAGAAATATCTTTTACAGTCACTAAAATATTTACTCTTTAAGATTTCTGATATAAATAACCTGGCTAATTTTGAGTGCTAATTTATCCCAAATTAACAAAGAACAGTGCTTGTTGACTTCATACTATCACAACAGATGAGAAGAAATAGCCATACATATAGGTAGCTATTTTCACAGGCAGATTTTTGTGGCTCATGAATTAATGTTTTATGAACATTTTCTTCCCATTTTCCCTCCAGTTGTTTACATTCAGAGATTCAAGATTCAAGTCCTAACAATTTTGTGCAACTGAATTTTTAACTTTTCTAAAATTAGAAGAAGAGAAAAGATTGTCAAAAAGCACAATGAAAAACAGTACACACACTTGAAGTTCCAGCATGTAGCAGGCTGAGGCTAGAGAACTGCTTGAACTGGTGAATTCAAGACCAGCCGGGGGCAATATAGTAAGACTCTGTCTCAAACAAAACGAAACAAAACAAAAGCAAAAGCCAAATGAAGTTGTAAGTGTTTTCTTGTAAAAAATGTTTTTTCCCCTTAATAATCTGGTAAGGTTTTCCCAGTAACTGTGGTGGATGATTTCTTGTGGGTATTTAGAATAAATAATGAGTTGATTAAAAAGTCTGGCCCACCTCAGCTACCTAGTGAGGCACTCCGCAACTTAGTGAGATCCTGTTTCAAAATAAAGAATAAAAAATAGGGCTGGGGGTATAGCTCGGAGGTAGAATGCCCCTGAGTTCAATCCCCAGTACCTCAAAAAAATAAAAAATAATAAAAAAATAAAAAGTCTGGCCCTATGATAGGGCCCTATCATAGTGTAAGTCTCCTACAAGCTCCTCAAATGAGAAGGCTGTATATTGAGCCAAAAGTTACATAATGTAAAACTGAAGTTGAAAATTGAATGTATTCTACTCAGAAGAGTTTGGGATGCCTGTAAGAAAAGGACATTTAATATCAGGGGCTTTTATTACTCTTCTTGTGGTATTTCATCAACACCATCTCTGTACCTCAATCATCCTATATGTGCTTAAAGGATTTCAAAGCCATCACATTCTGGGAAAAATTATTCTGTATCTTCTGTTTGGGGTAGTTACATCTTTAAACTCTTAATTTTCTATTTTTAGAAAATCTAGGAAAGGAGCCTAGAGGAAGAAATGGCCTGCAGTTGCATTGCATGCCTGTTACATGCAGCACCTGCATTTCCCCGCTATTTCATTTGTGCCGCCTGTAATTACGTGTTTCTTTTTATTTACAGGTGTCCTGGGGAAGTGTCAGTATGTTTACTATGGGAAGAACTCGGAGGGCAACAGGTTTATCCGAGATGATCAGCTCTGAAGCCAAGACCTGTGTGCCTTAGCCTCTTTCACTTAAGTAAAAGCAAAAAGGAAAGCAGAAATAAAGAAAAAGCTAAAGAAACAACAATGGCATACATTGCATTTCTGTGGGAAGACTGTGACTCTAGCTTCTGGTACCTTGTCCTGACTTTGCCAGGCCTGTCAAGATCATCCTTCTGCCTTAGACTGAGTGGTCACAGAGAGATTGACATGATTGCCCTTAAGCAGGTCTCATCCACCAGGGTGACAGACAGCAGCGGCGAAACACCAGGGTTGACAGCATGAACACCATGATAGATTGCCTGGTTCCTGCACCACTCACAAGGGAGCAGAGGTCACACCTGAGGCCTCCATGGGCATGCTCAGTGGCTGCAGTCTAGTGAGAGACACTGTCTTCAGCTTGCCTACTGAGTCAAGATCCCTCTGACATCATTGTGCTGTGGGTTTATTTTTAGTGAAATACAGTTTAAGGGAAGGGCACTCTCTCTTAGTCCCCTTACATCTTAGCCTTTATTTTCTGCATATGCATAGCTCCACCACAACCCCTCCTTTAGCATCACTCATTTCTGTTTGCAGTTCTTCAGAAAACAGAAGGGATAATTTCTCAGCCAGGTCATGCATTTATAGCAGGCTTCAGGCTGTTCCAACCCCTATATTAAGTAGCTTTCCCTAAACCCCTCACTACAAAAGCATGGGCTTTATCTTATTTTGTTGGTTTCAAAATCTACTTCTTGCCCTGAATGTGATGCAGGATGAGACATCCTTCCCAACACAAGAGTTTGGATGCACTGGGGACTCTTATTTATTTATTGTTTAACCACAAGCATTTCCAGCTATGCCTATGGCCATATTTGTATGGGGTTGGCTTGCACCTTTGGGGACCATTTAAAAATAGTGAGAAGATGAAGATCAAGTGATGGGTCAGGAGGTTGAAAAACAAAATGAAGAGTATAGAAAATATCCACCAGAGCAAAGAGTTGGATCTCATGTTTGTCTCTGGACCTCTCAGAAATTAGATGCACAGTTAACGAGATGTTACCTTGACTTTGTGCATCATTGACTGTTCTTCCACTAATGTCACAAGGAAAATATGCATGGTCATGCTAGTTGGGTGGCCATCCTTTCATTGAACTCACTGGTGCACAAGTTCATTTATTCTAGAAGATATTTGAAAGGCCAATTGCTCTTGGCACAATAACATTTATTTTTGCTTCCTGTATTAAGTGTTCATGGTCCTAGGTCCCTAGTAGTTGGACAGCAAAGCCTAGAAGAGAATCCCTTGGAGTTACAGATACCAAGTTACTAGAGAGTTGCTCTTGTACCAGTCTTCTGGGGCTTGGAATCCCTGAACTACCCAAGAAGAACCTTCTTTCTCAGCTCTAGTCCATTTATGTAGCCTCTGACCTACTGAGTCAACACAGTCCTAGAATGACATGTATTGAGGCTGGCAGGAGTCCTGCTTGTAGATTGCACAACCTCTGTTAATCAACTGTTCAGACCACTTAACATTAGAATCCTCGAGACCATTAATAATTAGAGATTATTCAATGTTTGCTTTCATTTCTCCAATCCATTAATATCCAGAGTTGAGTACCTTTTCTCTGTTTGATCTGCAAAACAGCTGTGAGATGGTGCTTTAAATGAGCTATGCCAGGTCCCACCCGAGTTCTTTGTTTAGAAGCATCAGCACATGTTTTGTCCATGGCATATTATGGGCAGGAAAGCTCTGTGCAAGGGCAGCTAGACTAGTCCGATGTCATATCCAATCTAGCGGCACATATATCCTTGTCTTTATAAAAGGCTTTAACCCTGCCTCAAACAATAAAAAAGCACTTGTGAACTGACCACAGAATTTTTCCATCTTTATTTTTCTTACTTGTTTACTTTTCTTAATGTCAGAACCATTTGTATCATGTGCAGGAATGTCTTCCTCAATGTGAGCTTTGGAGGCAAAAAAAAAAAAATATTTTGGAATGAGTTATTGACCACATTGCTTCCTTCTCTTTGGGTTGTTTATTTCCTTCCTGAATGGTGTAATAACTTTAATTAAGATTAGCTCTAATTATAATTTACATAAAGGCCATCACTTCAGTATATTCATCTTATTGATAGAATTATAGTGAGTTTTGTTTCTCATAAGCAGGGATAATGATAATGGATTAGCATTGGGTTGTTTACAATTCCACTGTTTGTTAAGCAAGATCTGCTGTGCAAGAGCAAGAATTTTGGTCTGAGTTGGCAGGGGGAAAAGCCATGTTGCATATTTATCTTGAATCTGTAGGAATTTCCCAAACCTTGTTTTTCAAAGTAGAAAATTAGAAGGTAATAAATTCAATCAAAGCTCAGACATGTTTTATACCCCTTTTACATCTTGCTTTCTCTTCCTTTTCCCCTATCCCACTGACCTTGTTCTTTGAGGATCAAGGTGCCTGATTGTCCCCATCTTCCCTCCCCCAAGACACTGATCTGAGTGGAGGGAGCCCAGAAATACCTGCCATTCTGGAGTTCTGTGTCGTCTCAGCAATGTCATGGTGACTATCTCTTTCCTAAGTAATGTAGTTTTATAGAGCAATTTGTTCCATGGGGAATAATGTTTTAGATTGTGGGGAATCCGATTAAAAGTACAACTATTGCAATCATTTGCTTTTGCTTTTGCCAGCCTTGTTCATAAACCCTCCATCTGTTTGTTGCTTTAAATAGAAGAACACATTATAAGAGATTATCACTCGATCAAGCTGCATATCTGAGTGTTGTGTGTTTTCACATATTCGTGCATAGTAAAGAATAAAAGGAAGCAAGCTACAGATTATGGATGAAAGTGTGTGTGTGTGTGTGTGTGTGTGTGTGTTTCTAGTAGAGATGTATCTTGCACATTTTCAAGGTAAAATAACTTGTCCTTTCTATTAAATAACCTAGCTGTCTTTCTCTTCTTTGTTAATATGCAGATCAAAAACAATCCACAGGGCTCTTTTCATCAAGACAATAACAGTGTTCAGAATGTGCTACTCACAAGGACAGTCTTAAGTTAGGTCTGCTTCACTACCTCATGCCCAGGGAGGATACAACAGGGCCCACTGAGACTCTTCCATGTTGTCCATCTATTTCAGCTGACCCAATGTGACCTTTTGCCACCCGTTTCTCTCAATTTTTGTTCAAGAAGCTACCTTCACTGAAGAAGAGTGTTAGTGTTACTTAACTCTTATCTTTTTAATTTGTTCTAATATCATGCTGTAACCTACTCTAAGAGAGAGAAATGAGACCAGAGGAGCAAAAAGCATGTTGGTCAGTTGCTTGTATGATAACCAGGACATCAGGCCTTGGTCCATTATCATAAACTACCTTTAATGCATCAGCCACCACTTATGGTGATGCATTAGTACAACACACCCACCTGTCCAAGGCTGTTGTTTTGCTCTGACTTTATCTGAAATTTCCCAGTATTGGTAGTATCCATTTGGGTAATTACAATCCTAAATGTCACTTTGGTGATGGGATAGGTAATAAATTATGTTATTTGTACAAATTAACATATCAACATGTGCTAATTCTTCCAAAGGAGTATGGAATATGGCCTGGATGACAAGCATCCCGGGACAAGGGAGTTTTGCTAAGAAAGAGAGGAGGAAATCCTAATTATAGAGTGTATGTGGTGGAGAGTTGCTAGTGTAGGGATGATATAAATGACAACAAATGAGATTATGCCAGGAGAGAAGGTGGAGAAGAATTAATGTGGAATCTCAGTGGGTAGAGATAAATGGGGAGCTGAGGGAATAATGAGAAAAGACAATTTTCTTCTAATTAAAAAGGTTTGCAGATGTTCAGCACTAAAGTGAGGTATAGGAATATTTTCTCCTCAAAATAGAATCATCTTTGTTATAAATGAGTACTGCCACTTATTAATGTTTTACAATGTTCCCACTACTGCTGGGCCTGAAGATACAGGTTCCAGCCCCCCACCACTTGGCTGAAGCACATGCATACCACATCTGCATTGCTGTCGCTGCTGAGGAAGCATCCACTTAGCTTCATGCTTCTGGTGCCACCACTCTAATTGCCAGAGTGGCCATACATCAAGGGCTCCACCTCCACTGATGTGTGCACCACACTCACCCAGACCACTAGAGCACCTCTCCTTCATATGGTCCTCCAGTCAGAAGAACTCTCTGTCCCTGATGCTACATACAATGTGCCCAAAGCCATTGATTATAGCCAAAGAATTTATAGGCAAATATACTATGGCACTCAACTAGAACCAATGCCAGTATAGCCTACCTACTTGATACCCAAAGACACATCTTCAGGAGAAAGCTTCTATATAAGAGTGGTAGAGACACCTGATCCATTCAATGTGTCAAGGAAATAAGAAGTATGAAAAGACAAGGTAACATGATTTCCCCAAAGAAATTCGATAACTCTCTAACAACAGACCCTCAAAGAAAAGGATATTGATGAAATACCTGAAAAATAATTAAAAAGAATGTTTATAAGGAAAATCAATGAGATTTCAGAAGACAAATGAAATTAGGAAAACAATTCAAAATACAAATGAGATGCTCAGCAAGGAGATAGGGACTATGAAAAAGAATCAAACACAGATCTTAGAAATGAACTCAATAACTCAAATTAAAAAAAAAACAGTTGAAAGCCTCAAGAACAGACTAGATCAAACAGAATAAAGAATATCTGAATTTAATGCAATTCTTTTGAAACATATCAGTCATATAAAAAAATTAAAAAATTTTAAGAGAATGAAGATAGCCTCTAAGACATATAGGACACCATTAAACAAATGTTTGAAGGGGAAAAACACAGAAGATATATTCAATAAAATTATAGCAGAACTTCCCTACAGTGAAAAATATGAGGATCTAAGTACAGGAAATCCATAGAACATCAGATAGACATGACCAGAAAAGATCTTCACAGCAAATTATAGTCAATCTGTCAAAAGTATGAGACAAAGAAATTCTAAAAAACAAGAAATGCCAAATCACATTTAAGGGAACTCCCATTAGAATAACAACAGGTTTCTCAATAGAAATCTTAGAGACCAGGAAGGAATGGAATGATGTATACCAAGTTATCAAAGAAACAAAAATTGTCAAACAAAAACATTATACCCAGCAAAGCCAGCCTTCAGAAATGAAGAAGAAAGACCTGTTCAGACAAGCAAAATCTGAAGGAATTCATTACCACCAGATTGGCCTTACAAAAGATGCTAATGGAGTCCTATATCCTGAAGCCAAATAAAAATAAAAGATAATTACAATCATGAAAATGAATGAAATTATAAAATCCAATAGAAGAGTAGACGCACAAAAGAGAAATAGGGAAGAAGTAACCCTTATCAATAGAGTAAACCACCAAAACACAAAGATGAACAAGGGAAAAAGAACAAAGGATATTTGGATATTCAAAACAAAGAACAAAATGGGAGAAATAAGTCTTTAAATACCAATAATAGAGCCGGGCGTGGTGGCGCATGTTTGTAACCCCAGTATTTGGGAGGCTGAGACCTGAGGATCTGGGTTCGCATCCAGCCTCAGCTACCTAGTGAGGCAGTCGGCAACTTAGTGAGACCCTATTTCAAAATAAAGAATAAAAAATAGGGCTGGGGGTATAGCTCAGAGGTAGAATGCCCCTGAATTCAATCCCCAGTACCACAAAAAAAAAAAAAAAAGTTTAAAAACTGGCCGAATGGATTAAAAAAGACCTATGTATGCTGACCACAAGAAACTCGCTTCAGAAAGGCTCAAAGCAAAAGAATAGGAAAAAATGAACACAAATATATACTGAAAATGAGCAGAAGGAGTTATATCACACATAATAGACTAAGACAAAACTATAAAAAGAGAAAAGGAAGTTCACTATATAATTATCAAGGGATTAATTCAACAAGAAAATATAATGAATTATAAATACATATGTACCCAATGCTGGATCATATAAATTGTATAAGATTAGCATTATTAACTCTAAAGGGAGATATAGGGTCCAATACAATAATAGTAGAAGACTGCAAGGCCCCATTTTCATCTGTGCACAGATCATTCAGACAAAAATTAAACAACACACACACACACACACACACACACACACACACACACACACACGGTTAAACTATACTATAAATCAAATGGACCTAAAAGACATTTAGAGATTATTTCTTCCAACACCTACACAATATACATTCTTTTCATCAGCACATGGAACATCCTCTAGAATAAACCATAAATTTGGCCATAAAATGAGTCTCAACAATTTATTTAAAAAATCATATAATGTATATTTTCTCAACACAATAAAATTATACAAAACAACAAAAGAAATTTCAGAAATTATATAGATACTTGGAGACTAAACAATATGCTATTCACTGAAAAATGGGTCATTGAGGAAATCAAAAGTAGAATTTTACAAATTTCTCAAGGCAAATGAAAATAAAAACACAATAAACCAAAACTTATGGATTATTGCAGAAGCAGTAGCAAGAGGGAAGTTTAAATTGGGTCTGCAGCTCACTGGTAGAGCACTTGCCTAACATATGTGAAACCCTGGGTTCAACCACAGTACTACAACACACAAACAAAAGGCCACACACACATTTTTTAAAAAGAGAGAAGTTTACAACAGCAAGTGCATACCTCAAAAAATTGAAATATTTCAAATAAGCAACCTAAGAATGCATCTCAAGGACCTAGGAAAGAAAAACATCCAAACCTAATTGTAGCTCAGTGGCAGAATACTCCTGGAGTCAATCCCTAGTAACACACACACACACACACACACACACACACACACACACACACACACAATGGGATACCAGAAAAAAATCAGTAGAAGACTAGGTTTTTTAAAAAGATAAATAATACTGAAGACCTTTTAACTAGACTAACAAAAAAATTGAGATAGCATCCAAATAAAATGAGAGGTGAAAAAGAAGATACTACAGCTGATACCATGGAAATACAAAGGATCATTAGGGACTACTTATGAACAAGTATATGGCAGCAAATTAGAAAACCCAGAAAAAATGGATATATTTCTGGACACACATAACCTACCAAAACTGAACCAAGCAAACATAAGAAACTTGAACAGACCAATATTGCATAATGATTAAATCAGTAATAAAAGTCCATCAATAAGAATGCCCCTGGGTTCATTCTCCAATAACAAACAACAACAACAAAAAGTCTACCAACAAAGAAAATCCCAAGAACAGATGATTTAATGGTTAAATTCTACCAAAACTGAAGGAAAGACTAGCAGCATTTTTTTCAAACTATTCCAAAAATGTAAAAGAGAGGAAACTCTTCCAAACTCATTTTATGAGGCTATTGTTACGCTGACATTAAAACCAGACAGACACAACACAAAAGAAAACTTTAGACTAATATCTCTGATAAACATAAGTGCAAAATTTCTCAACAAAAATACTAACAAACCATTCTCAATAACCCTTCAAAAAGTTTATTCACCATGATCAAGTGAGATTCATCCTAGGAATTCAAGGATGGTTCAACATATGCAAAACAGTAAATGTAATGTACTACATCAAAATTAAAGACAAAATCATGTGGCCATCTCTCAATAGATGCCGAAAAAAAAAAAAAAAAAACAGTAAAATTTAGTATGCCTTCATAATGAAAACGCTGACCAAATTAGGTAGAAGGATCATACATCAACAATCTAAAAACTATAAAAGACAAAGCAGGTCATTTTTTTTTTTTTTACTAGTAAAAGGAACAATTCAGCAAGAGAAAATAACAATAGTCAACATTTATACCCCAAACATAGGTGCAGTCACTTTCATAAAACAAACTCTTTGTGATATAAAATCACACAGAAAGCCGGGCGTAGTGGTGCACGTTTGTAATCCCTGTATTTGGGAGGCTGAGACCAGATGATCCAGGTTTGTGGCCAGCCTCAGATACCTAGTGAGGCACTCCACAACTTAGTGAGACCCTGTTTCAAAATAAAGAATAAAAAATAGGGCTGGGGGTATAGCTTGGAGGTAGAATGCCCCTGAGTTCAATCCCCAGTACCACAAAATAAATAAATAAATAAATAAATAAATAAATAAATAAATAAATAAATAAATAAATAAATACATAAATACATAAATACATAAATACATAAATAAATAAATAAAAAGTCACACATAGATCCCAATACAATCATACTGGGAGACTTCAATACTAGACTTCACATCACTAGACTGATCTTGTGGACAAAAGGTCAGTAAAGATGCCTCAGACCTAAAGAATACCATAAACCAAATGGACCTATTAGACACATACAGAATATTTCATCCAACTACAGCTGAATTCACATTTTTCTCAGCTGCTCACAGAAACTTCTCCAAGATAGACCACATTCTGGGCCACAAAGTGAGCACTGGCAAATTTAAAAAAATGTAACATAACATAATTCCCTGTGTCTTTTAAGACCACAATGGAATAAAACTAGAAATCAACTATAAGAAGACCCAGAGTAACCACATAAACACATGGAGAATGAACACCACACTGATGAACAAGGAATGGGTCATAGAAGAAGTAAGGGGAGAAATTTTAAAAATTCCCAGAAACAAACAAAAACAGAAACACAACAAAAACCTCTGGAAGACCTGGAAGGCAGTACTAAGAGGAAAATTTATAGCACTCAGTGCCCACGTAAGAAGAACAAAAATTGCCAAATAAATAACTTAATGACACAGCTCAAAGTCCTTGAAAAACAGGAACTGTAATAATGCAAAGCCAGTAGAAGACAGGAAATTATTAAAACCAGAGCAGAAATTAATGGAGTAGAGAACAACAACAAAAAATACAGAATATCAACAAAACCAAAACCTGATTTCTTCAAAAATAAACAAGATAGATAAACTATTAGCCAACCTAACCAAAAGAGAGAATCAGCCCAAATTACCAATAAGAGATGAAAAATGTGATATTACCACTGACAGTGTGGAAATCCAGAGGATCATCAGAAACTACTTTGAAAAACTATACTCCAACAAAATGGAAAATCTAGAAGAAAGTGACAAATTTCTAGACCCAAACAACCTTCATAAATTGAGTCAAGAAGATATAGAAAATTTAAACTGACCAATAACAATCAAAGAGATAGAAGCAACAATAAAGAGTTTACCATTAAGCAAAAGCCCTGGACCAGATGGTTTTCCAAGTGAATTTTATAAAACTTTTTTTGTGTGTGTGATACTGGGGATTGAACCCAGGGGCATTCTACCTCTGAACTACACCACCAGTCCTATTTTTTATTCTTTGTTTTGAAACAAGGTCTCTCTAAGTTGCAGAGAGACTTACCAAGTAACTGAGGCTAACCACGAACTCTCTGGTCTTAGCCTCCCAAATACTGGAATTACAAGCATGCACCACCACACCCAGCTTGCAGAATCTTTATAGAAGAGCTAATCGCAATACTCCTTAATCTATTCCACAAAATAGAAAGAAATGAGACTCTCCCAAACACATTCTATGAAGCCAGCATCACATTAATACCAAAGCCATGAAATGAAGACAGCTCATGAAAAGAAAACTATAGGCCTAGAGCCGGGTGTGGTGGTCCACGCTTGTAATCCCAGCATTTGGGAGGCTGAGACCGGAGGATCCGGGTTCGCGGCCAGCCTCAGCTACCTAGTGAGGCACTCCGCAACTTAGTGAGACCCTGTTTCAGAATAAAGAATACAAAATAGGGCTGGGGGTATAGCTCCGAGGTAGAATGCCCCTGAGTTCAATCCCTAGTATCGCAAAAAAAAAAAAAAAGAAAGAAAGAAAGAAAAAGAAAACTATAGGCCTATATTGCCGATGAACTTAGATGCAAAACTGCTGAACAAAAACTAGCAAAGTGTATTCAAAACCACACGGTGTATAAAAAATTATACACCATGACCAAGTCGAGTTCATCCCAGGGATGCAAGGGGGATTCAACATATGAAAAACAATCCATGTAATTCACCACATAAACAGAATCAAAGACAAAAATTACGTGATCATTTCAATAGATGGTGAAAATTAATTTGATAAAATCCAACACCCATTCATGCTAAAAGCATTGCAGAAAATCAGAATAGAAGAAACAAACCTCAACATCATAAAGGCAATATACAATAAGCCCACAGCCAACATCATATTAAATGGGGAAAAACTGCAAGAGTTCCCACTAAAAACAGCAACAAGACAAGGATGTCCATTATCACCTCTTCTATTCAATCCAATATTTGAGACTCTAGTCAGAGCAATAAGGCAAGAGAAGGAAATCAAAGGTGTAAAGATAGGAAAAGAAGAAATAAAACTATCCCTGTTTGCAGATGACATGATGCTATACTTAGAAAACCTAACAAAGTCAACCAAAAAACTTAGAGAACTGATCAAGAAATTCAGCAAAGTGTCTGGATACAAAATCAATCTTAAAAAATCAGAAGCTTTTCTGTATGCCAACCATAAATCCACTGAAAAAGAAATCCAGAAGACAATTCCACTCACAATAGCACCCCACAAAATAAAACACTTAGTGATAAACATAACCAATGAGGTAAAAGATCTCTATAAGGAAAACTATAAAAAGTTGGAAAAAGAAATTGAAGATGACCTTAGAATATGGAAAGATTTTCCATGCTCTTGGATAGGCAGAATAAAGATCATCAAAATGGCCATTCTCCTAAAAGGGACGTACAAATTCAATGGGATACCCATTAAATTACCAAGGTCACTCCTCACAGACATAGAAAATAGTCCTTAAATTCATTTGGAACAACAAAAAGCCCAGAATAGCCAAAGCTATAGCTACAAGAACCATGCAGGAAGCATCAAAATACCTGACTTCAAACTATACTACAAAGCCATAGTAATAAAAACAGCATGGTATTGGCACAAAAAGAGACACATAGACCAATGGAGCAGAATAGAAGACTCAGACACACCCCACACTCTTGTAGTCAATTGAATTTTTACAAAGGAGTCAAAAACGTACACTAGAAAAAAAGACAGCCTCTTCAACAAATGGTATTGGCAAAACTGGTTAACCACATTCAGGAAAATGGAAATAAACCCCACTTTCTCACCCTGCACAAGAGTCAATTCAAGATGAATAAAAGACCTGGAAGTCAGGCCAGAGACCTTGCAGCTATTTGAAAGGGGTAGAAGTCCAACACTTCAACACATAGGCACAGGTAAAAACTTTCTCAACAAGACCTCAAAAGCACAAGCAACTCAAAGGATGATCAATACATGGGATTGCATTAAACTGAAGAGCTTCTGTGCAGCAAGGAAACTATCAAGAACCTCAACAGAGAGCCCACAGAATGGGAGAAAATTTTTACCAGCTACTCTTACGGTAGAGGACTAATATCTAGAGGACTCAAGAAACTCACAGCTAAGAAATCAAATAACCCAATCAAAAATGGGCAAATTATCTAAGTAGACACTTCACAAAAGAAGAAATACAAATGGGCAATGAATGTATGAGGAAATGTTCAATATCATTAGCAATCAGAGAGATGCAAATCAAAACTACCCTGAGATTTCACCTAACCCAATTAGAATGGCAATCATCAAAAACATGAACAACAACAAATACTAGTGAGGGTGTGTAGAATTGGGAACTCTAATACATTATTAGTGGGATTGCAGATTAATGCAACCACTTTGAAAAACAGTATGGAGAATCCTCAGATGAATGGGAATGAACCTACCATATGATCCAGCAATACCACTTCTGGGGTTCTACTCGAAAGAATGGAAACCAAACTATCAGACAAATGCAGGTGTATCTATGTTTATAACTGCACAATTCACAATTGCCAAACTATGGAAACAGCCAAGATGTCCATCAACAGATGAATGGATTACAAAAGCATGGGATATGTACACAATGGAATTTTACTCACCCATAAAGAAGAACAAAATCATGTAATTTGCAGGAAAATGGATGGAACTGTAAAACATTATGCCAAGTGAGATTAGTCAGTCACAAAATGTAAAAAATTGGATGATCTCCCTAATATGCGGAAACTAGGGAGAAAGTTGGTCATAAGATGGACCCTAGATGAAGAAG
>PVLC010041002.1:0-13584 GCA_004027655.1 Graphiurus murinus
TGTGTGTGTGTGTAAGAGAGAGGGGGATGGGGGAGGAAAGGAGAGAAGGGAGAGATTTAAATAGAGGCAAACATAAATAGACTAGAAAAGGAACTATGGAAAAATATTAAAAGGAGGCAGAGAAATGGAGGTTTCCCAAACCCTAAATAAAGTCATATTGAGTAAGTTATCTTTCCTTTATTTTCCCAGCAAAGGTCACCTGTCCTACTTACTTGTCCTTATTTTCCCATAGAACTCCCCACAGGGAACCCCCTTTTGTCCATCTCTCTCTCTTGTTCATCTCCCACTTTCCACCTATATCCTTTTTTGCTTCAGAATTAATACATTCTTCAGCCTGGCCTACTCTGCTCAATTCTGGTGCTTTGTGGCTTATATTTTTAGGCATTTGTGTAAGAGATTCCTTCTTCAGCAGCTGTACTTGTGGAGAAGAAAGGTGTCCTTTGCCTGGCTTTCCACCCAGTCTTCCAGTCTGCACCTACTGAGGGAAACTGGGTAATGAAGGAGATCCAGACTTGCTGAGTCTTCTCCAACTAGGAAGGCAGCCAGAGAATTGACCTAGCAAGTCACTGTGGTCACCAATGACTGCCCAATAGGTTTTTAATTTAGTTCAACCTAAATGTAGGAAGACACTAATGTGTGTCAGAGCCTATGCCAGGTACTGGTGTCTTGAAGGATGAACAGAGAAGAATCAATGGAGTTTGGAGCTCCATGGGACCTGGCAGACTAGAGCAAGGGCGGAGTAGAAGATGACTGCCAGGTATCTAGCTTGGGCAATTAAGAAGAAGGCGATGGTCTTAGTGAACAAAGAGACTAAGAGGAGCAGGTTTGAGCAAGGTGGGGCGGGGAGAGGGTGGGGGTGATTTGTTTGGCATTGATAGGTGTTGAGTGGGCCATGCGGCTAGGGCATCCAAGTGGTAATTCCAGAAAGGGGTGGATGTTTAGGCACAGGGTTCAATAGAGAGAGTTCAGGATTGGAAACTTGGATGGCAGAGTCATTGGTGTAGGTAGAGGTGGTTACTAACTCACTCTTGTCTTTGGTTTCCTAGTCTGAATAAACAGAATCAAATACCTATTTTGCCAAACTCATGAAGTTATTGTAATCATCAAGTGAGACAACAATTTACAGGAAAGTGCTTTTGACATGCAAAGCGATGTGATTGTAAGATCTTAGTATCAGTGATTGATCATCTATGTGTATAATATGGCCTTAGAAGGGTAAGGTGCTAAGTGATGAAAAATGTAGCCCTTCTGTCTGGGAGCTTGCAGTTAATTAAGGATCTGGAAAGGGCAATCATGCCTTCAGAACAATGAGGAAGGAGAATTGTGGTGGAGGTTTCTCTTGAGACTTTGATAGACGGGGTAACATGGGGTTAAGTTCCTAGTGGAGATATTATAAAGCCAAGACTCTGTACTTAGACTAGTACTATGGTAGGAGGAAGCCTGAGTGATTTGTTTTTCTTTAGGCTCTCTTCCATGACATGGGTGATATTTGGGATGTCTCCTTTATTTGGAAGATGACCACTTATCAAAAACTCTGAGATACTCTGTCAGTATCTGTCTGACTGATGTGTCTACTGGCAAAACAGAAAACCTACAGACATGACTGCCTACATAATTTGCCAGGTTTAGTGCAAAATAAAATGTCCCTGTTTACAAATATTAATAATCTAAAGGTGGTACCAACAGGACACTAAGCTAAGAGCAGGGCCCTCGAGGCTGGGGGCCTGTGCAATTGCATTTCCAGAATCGGCCCCACGGACATCATCCGGGTCACCACTTCAAAAGAGAGAGGGAGCTGTAATCTTCATGCAGTCAATGAACGGTTGTTAAGTCAGAGCATCAAGCAACTGTTCTGTGCTGGGCTGGTTCAGATGTGGGCACAGAGATGAAGAGGATAGATGAAGCCCTCTTCCCTTGAGAAATGCATTTGTTTGCTTAGTAAAATATATTATTTCTTTAAGGTTCAGTTTAAATGTTATCTTCCAAATGACTCGTGTAGAAGTTTTCTTTCTTCTTTGTTCCTGTCTTCATTGCAGTATTTCTTAGGGATAATGGACAGTTTTGTGGCTGACTGAGTATGGGCTCAAACCAGGTCTCCTTGTCCAGGGAGGGGGAAGGGGATTATTTCCAGAACTTTCCATAGCACCATGCCAAATTATGGATGTGCTGTATAAATACTGAGAACAGAGGAAGCAACTCCTTAGAGACTTTGGTACCCTGATGATCTGGGTCTCTTTTGAAGAGCTTCTCTGCTTTGTAATCTGGTGTAAATTGTGTAACTGACCTTGTTTCTCCTTTTTGAATGGATTGCTGAGAACCAAACCCATACTGGATTTAAAAAAATAATACCTGCTTGGATTTTTGAATATCAAAGATCAGTAGAAATATTTTGAGAGAACTACCTAAATATATAGGGCTCAACGGCATATTATTGAAAGCCAACCTTTCCCTCATCTTAATTTCCTTCTCCAACTTCCTTTTAATTCTGTTGTTGTGGGGCTTAGGCCATTAGCATTTTCCAATGCCTCTTTAAATTAAGCAATAACTACGCAACACATAAACAAATACATAAACAAAAGTGTGTATGTAAATAAGTAGAAAGTAAACAAATTTCTAACCTGAACTTAGCAATGCTCTGTCCGTTTTCCTCCTCCCTTTCCATTGCACCTGTTCCACAAGCCAGCAACAAAAAGGAGAGAATAGCAGGCGCAGAACGTAATACCTAATATGGGCATGAACATTAGCCAAAGAGTAGCTGGGGACCATGTGACTAAACCATCCAGTCACACCTGTTACTGTTCAGCCAGGGTGGGTGGCTTGCTGTGTTTTGCTGGAGAAGGCATGTGTGCACACCGGAAGGTAACCTCCGTGAAGGGAGAGGATGTGTGTTCTCTTTAATCAACCCCAGGCACTATTCCGTGCTCTGCAACAACGCATGCAGAATGTGCTGATGAGGAGGTGGATGGGGGCTTTCTCTGACTTTAAGATAACTTAGTCCCAGGCCTTGAAACTGGGGATGGTGGGGTGGGGTGGGGGTGGAAGACCCGATGAACCTTTAGGATCATTTCAACCTCCTGGTTTATGGACTGGAGGTGGAGCCATACTCAGCTGTAGATGCTCTCGTGTGTGGCATTTTCCATAAACGTGAATCTTGCTGCTAATGCAACGTACAGCGCAGATGCATCTTGCTCTGTATAACAGCTATGTTTCTGCATGTTTCCAAGTAAATTGAAGCCTCGTACAGTAAATGGGATCATTTAACATACAGCTGGGCAGCTCTCAGTTCAAAGGAACCCTGGAACGAAGCCTTTGAAAGCCAGGGATCCTCTGTGACTCAAGTAATCACGTTCTAATTTATATTTTCTCTTCATTTGGATTGTAACTTAAAGAGCTTCTTTCTAAGCCTTTTCTTAATATAAGTAAATAAATTAGTGCATGTCCTATAATATTTTCCCCAAGGGCTAAATTATCATAGATGTGTCATACTCATAATTATATTTTAAGTCGATGATTTAATCATAGCCTTAGGAGGGAGACGGATGTCATGGAAGAGTTCTGCTCGTTAGTTCATATAAAACGGGGACAGCCAGAGTCTAGTTGGTTCATCTAAGGATGTCTAGCCACGCTTTTTCCCTGGGATGTCTTCAGTTCTTTGATGAGAGGCTACAAAGAACTGTGGGGTAGGCAGAGAGCTGAAATTGGAGAAGAAAATTTTGTGTAAATCATACCTTGATGGGACTGCAAATTAGCTCAGCTGCTATGGAGGTCAGTGTGGAGATTCCTCAGAAAATTGGGGATGGATCTACCATATGATCCGACTATACCACTTCTGGGTCTCTTTCCAGAGGGATTGAGATCAGAATAATATAGTAACACATGTATACCCAGGTTTATAGCAGCACAATTCACAAGAGTCAAATTATAGGACCAACCTAGCTGTCTGTTGTCAACAGATGAATTAGTACACAATTCTACTCATCAATAAAGAAAAAAATTATGTCTTTTGTCAGAAAATGGATGGACCTAGAGAATATTATGCTGTGAGATTAGCCAGTCACAGAAAATGAAGAGTCCCATGTCTTCTCTCATATGTGGAAGCTAGGGAGTAATCAGGGTACAAGAGGGACTTTAGATAATAGAGGGGAAACCCCAGTGGAGCTATGAAGGGGGTCTCGGGGAGGGATGTAAGGGAGGACGATGGTGAGGAGGAGGGGGAATTAATGAAGGGAGCACTTTCATTGATGATGTACATGTGTGACAATATCAATGCCACTTTCAGTGGGGAAGGGGAGAGAGTAGGAGGGAGCCCGGGGGAGCCCACCAAGTGCCGTGTGCATCGCTCTGAACCGCAGTATGATGGGAGACTGCAATGCACCAATAAAAGTGCATAAAAAATAAATTGTACCTTGATTCAGTCTCTTGCCCTAACCTATTTGATGTTCAGCTGGTATCTTAAAAGCTAAGTATTGCATAGGGTCTCTGTGAGAATATGTATGGGGGGACACTTTATAATATACTTTGTAAGATACAAAGTATAAAAAAATATTAATTTCTAGCCGGGTGTGGTGGCGCACACTTGTAATCCCAGCATTCGGGAGGCTGAGACCGGAGGATCCGGGTTCGCGGCCAGCCTCAGCTACCTAGTGAGGCACTCCGCAACTTAGTGAGACTCGGTTTCAAAATAAAGAATAAAAAATAGGGCTGGGGGTGTAGCTCGGAGGTAGAATGCCCCTGAGTTCAATCCCCAGTACTGCAAAAAAAAAAAAAATTAATTTCTGTTGGAAGACAGGGTTAATGTATGTTTTAAGTTGACTTCTGCTAGTTGGGTGTGGTGGAACGTGCTTGTAATCCCAGTATTAGGGAGGCTGAGACAAGAGGATAGCAGGTTCCTGGCCAGCCTCAACTACTTAGTGAGGCACTCTGCAACTTAGTGAGACCCTGTTTCAAAGTAAAGAATAAAAAATAGGGCTGGGGGTGTAGCTTGGAGGTAGAAAGCTCCTGAGTTTAATCTCCAGTACTGCTAAATAAATAAATAAATAAATAAATAAAAATAAATTGATCTCTACTTAGTAGTATTTTTTTCTTTTTTAGAATCAGATTTATCTAGTGAACCTATTTAATTGTTCTAAAAATGTCCTGGAAATTAGCCCAATTCCTCAGAAAATACTGTCTTGACCTTTCAAAAGGATGTGCATTAGGTTTCTAAAGAAGAGAAAGTTCGCCCTCTAGTGTAGTCCAGGAGAAAATGGAGCATACATTTGCAAAATAGCCATACTGCGCTTTTTAAAGAAACTATTCTCTAAATTATTACTTCATTACTTTGAATTGAACTCTCCTTTCTTTACTAATTTAGCTTGGTTACTAGATATTTACTCTATTAATCTTCAAGTGATTTTTTTTGTTTTATAATATCATATATTCCTCTGACTTTTGAAAGTCATTGAAAATAAGTCAAATTTTTAGAATTTGTTCAATTTATTCTTACCAGGTGGTATTTTTATAGTCATAGTTGTAATGCAAATGCTAAGTAGAACCTTGCTTTGATTGATTTTGCTTTGATTTAATTTCAAATTAAATAACCTCAATCAAGATTATGAGCTAAATGGCTGATGCTGTGAATTATAAAAGACCCTGCTCCTGGTGAGCAGAGAACAGGCAGAAAAATGAATTCTCTCTTATAACTTTGGAATAATGGCAGGCATTTAATCACATTACCATACAATATGCTAATACATGAGGTTTTTTTTTTTTCCATGAAATTACTGATGATTGCTTATATTGTTTTAAATGGGCATGAGGACACCTTCACTATGCTTTGAGCTTTATGCTACTATTTTTTTCCCCTTTTTTTTCTGGGACTCCTCAGTAAAGAAAATGTAGCAAGTATAGATCATGCAAACCACACAGTTCAATGTACCAGCAATTCAGTGTCTTTACTTTCCCATTGCTTGTCTTGATTCTTACTTCTTCCTCTTCGCAAAATACGAACTCACTTCCAACCCTGGACATGCATTGAAGCTGACTCACACCAACATGCTAGAACCAACAGGTAAATTTCAGGAAATTTCCATGCCAGTTATTACTAAAGATTCATTATTGAAAGTTAAATTGCAAGCCGGGCGTGGTGGCGCATGCTTGTAATTCCAGCATTCGGGAGGCTGAGACCAGAGGATCCGGGTTCGCGGCCAGCCTCAGCTACCTAGTGAGGCCCTCCGCAACTTAGTGAGACTCAGTTTCAAAATAAAGAATAAAAAATAGGGCTGGGGGTATAGCTTGGAGGTAGAATGCCCCTGAGTTCAATCCCCAGTACCAAAAAAAAAAAAAAAAAAAAAAAGAAAGTTAAATTGCATACCCTTACCTAAATAAATTACATTACAAATAAGGATTATAAACATGCAAAGCTCCTCCTGCCCTAGCTAGTTTAGGAGGGTCTTGGGATGTGGTAGGAAGGTCTGAGTGCTCTAGACTCAACCCAAAAGCACACCTCTGCTTCCACCCCTAGGATCTTTTCATACATTTATTTATTTATTTATTTTTGTACTTGGGAATCAACCCAAGAGTGCTCTGCCACTAAGCTCCACTCCCAGTCCTTTTTGATTTTTTATTCTGACACAGTGTCTTGCTAAGATGCCGAGACTGGCCTCGAACCTGTGATCTTCCTGCCTCAGCCTCCCAAGTTGCTGGGATTACAGATGAGTGTGCACCACCACACCAGGCTGACCTTTCAATCCCTTTCCTTCCAGGCCTTTGCCCGCCCACCAGTCTTCCACCAGTGCTCTGGAGGAGAGCCCTTGATTTTTCCCGCCGATGAGGTGACCAGGTGTGGTACATAACCTTGTGCCTATAAAGAGGACTGTCCACTTTTATGTTCTAGCTCACCCCCGAGTGAAGCTGTAACGCAACTGCCATGCATTCTCATCTCGTTCCCATAAAACAGAGCGGGCGACTGGAACCCAGCTCCGACTGCCCCTTCCTTCCCCGGGCCACCCAGGACTCTCCACACACCAGGGTGCCGTGTGAGCTGAAGGAGGGATGCTCGCACCGCACTGGTGGGGCCTGGGCCTGGGCCGTGGGCGCATGGAACACTCTCGTGCCCCCTGTCCTGCTTGGCCTCAGTTCTCCAGGCACCGTTTTTGTCTTATGATGGGCTGTGGCTGGGCCCTCTTGTCACTTGGTGGGGCTGATGGGACTCAGTTCATGATGAGTGATCCTGGCCTAATGATCAGTTGTGGTCCCGTCTCCACCAGAGCCAAGAAATGCAACAGGATTGTTCCTCAGAAGGTGTAGAATTCTGTGCTGCAGGAGACAGAGCCATGATCTAAGCTCCAGTATGGGGGGCGGGGTCTGTGTTGTGATTTTCCACCTGGGATGCTCCATAGACTCCACCTGGTGTCTTTTCTCACTATTGCGTTTGCCCGATCGTTTTCCACAGTGGCAGGCTGCTGGCACAGCCTCAGACCCGCTGCAGAGACCTTTCCTGTCCCAGGCCACGCCCCAAGATGGCAGTTCTTTATGTCGCCCAGTATATGGGCTGGGGTGGCTATGCAGTACGTTGCTGCCAAACACAAGGAGGTCCTTCCTCGTGTGCCTTCTTTGTTGTGGGAACAGAGTGCTTTTATGGGATGCCCTGGCATGCTGCTCGCTGCTGAATTTCCAAACATTCTGCAGATGTGGCAGGTTCTGAGTCTTTGCAGGGCGACTTTCCTACCCTCTTGGAGCACACGTGTGGCCTGCAGCACATACACCACCTAGGCTCATCCAGCCTGATCAATATAATGCCACCGTGGGACAGATCAACTTGCTGTTTTGATGTATTTTATGTCAAAGGGCAGAAGGGCTAAGGTAGCGCTGGAGCAAACTTTTAAATGTGCTGTAGTCTCTTGTTTATTCGACATGAATGCAGATTGCTTCTTATCCTCTTTCGGATAGGGATAGAAGTGAGAACCTCCACCACATCAAAGGCCACACATCATGTGCCCCAGGAAAGCTACTTCGGGTAGCATGTTCTCAGGGCTGGGCTTGCCGTAGCCCACAGCCATCCTCCAGTCTGTGGGAGCCAGCCTGGGGGATTGAGATGAGGGTTGACGGGGACACTGAGCCTGCATCCTTTAGATCATTAGGAAGAGTACTTACATCTGCCTTCCATCAGGGACTCAGGGATGCAACTCTGCTCTTTCTTTAATAACTTGGCCAGCAAGGGTCAGTTTTAGAGACTCTTATTTTGTCTTCTCCGCGCTGACAGCTCCTACCCCACAGAACAAGGCATCAGCTGTCAAGCATACTGATTCCAATTATGCATTTTGCAACTGTACCGATGCATTGAGAGGGTGTGCGGGCCCTGTGTGACTCGCTGTGTGCCACGCGTGTTAGGGACTCCTTCCATCACACACGCACCTTCCACCCTCACTTTAACACGGTGGCGGTCTGGATGCTTCAGTGTTGGGTTTCAACCTCAATTCGGATCCTGTGTCTCGTTGTCCTTGAGATGTCTGGGTGGTGCACTTCCTCCAGTGCTCAGATACCAGGGAAATGGCTGTAGGTTCCTTTGCAGAAAAACTAGAGAATCCCCACCACGTGTGCTTGGAGTGATGTTGTGGGATCCTGCCTCCCAAAGACATAGCTGCCTCATCTGCCAATGGCTTCCAGGTCTGAAAGTTATCTCAGCTCTGGAATCTGAGGAAGGGGTTGCTGATGTTTGTTGAGGGGACTACCCTCCGCTTCCTGGTCATTTTTTATTTCTTTTGCTGATATAAACTCAGTGGTCACCTTGTCAATTGCCTGACTGTTCTGCAGTCCAACCATCTCCATAACTTGTGCAGTGGGGCCTTCTTGGCCGCCATGTCAGCCCTGACAGTTGTTATGAGACCTCCCAGGCTCCTGACAGTTGAGTCTCTTGTCATGGTGTCCCAGCATCCCGCTGCTCTTGCTGAGCCAATTTCGGTGTCAGCTTCTCCTACTGTCAGCCCAGGCCTGCAAAGAACCTCTGTTGTGAGGATGACCAGGTGCTCACCGGCACATTCTACAGCATGGCCTGCCCTGTGTTCCTGGACCGTCCAGTGGAACTATCATCTGAAGGGCCTTCTGGCTCTGCATAGTAAACTTATTCCACCACTTTCTTGAAACTTTTAATCCTTTCTGCCACCACCTGCCAGCACGGTTCTGTCCTTTGGGCATGGGCCATTGCTTTTTCATGCCTCCTAGGAACCATGCTAGTCATGCGTTAGCTCCTTTTCTTGGGGTCCTTGTCAGGGTGTTATATCCTGTCTCTTGAGATCACATCCTCAATTGAGTCAACAAGTTCCTCCTTACCCAGTTTGTGTTCTTGTAATTATTCATTCTCTGAATTCAGCCCCACATGTGCTTCCCTGGCTGGTGTGTGCTGGCTGAGTTTTCTAGCCCCTTTGGAAGACAGTTCTTTCTTCCCTTATCAAATGGTTAGCACATCCTTGGTTGAGTTATGCGAAGACTTAACCCTAGTTATAAACCTAGTGGCTCGAGAGATCCTGAGGGGGCACCCACTGATTCTGTTTCAAATTCAATCTCTGTAGGCCTTCACTGAATTCCTAGACTTGTTAGGGGCCCGGCTGCCTCTCTTCATAGGATACTTTGCGTTGCTCCTGGGACACTTGTTATATTCCATAGTCTTCCCCACCAGGCTATCAACATTGCGAGATGGGTGGAAACAAACTCTGCCTTCTCTGCTAATGCATTCTATGTGTCTAGTTCCAGGTCCAACATGTGTGGCCTGAATAGGCCGCCTGTCACAAAGGCCAGCATGCAGAGTGATCACCTTGGCCTTCTCTAGCTCTTCCATAGGCAGTAACTTAGTGGATCTTCACCTCAGTCCCCTGAGATAGGAGCTACCATTGGTTCTTATTTGGCAGATGAGGTAGCAGATCCTTCCCCAGATTCCTACAGCATCCCATAGATCCCGCTGTCATTCAGTTATTGCATATGTACATTGAATTATTTTCTACCTTAGGCTTGGAACTCCATGTGACTGGGGAATCATAGATATTAAATATTTGTTTTGTGTGAGTATTCATGACTGAATGAATGAATAAATTAATTCCCAGAAATTAACTCTAGAGGCTTGAGCACTTTGTAATTTCACTCTTTGTTACAGGCATATTGTATTATATATTGTTCTTAATTCATGCACGCTCTTAAAGAAAGGTCAGGTCTTTTAATTTCAAATTCATAAGCCATTACTGCACTCACCTTATAATCACCTCTGACTAGTAAACAAGCAATATATTTTATGGACCAGGATACGCAAAACTTTATTTCACGTGAGGAACATACTTCTTTTATGTGTACCCTCCTCCTCTTGCAATGCAAATCAGTTTTTTTATGTCTGTCAAACACCAGCACACATTCCAGTGATTAACAGCCCAGTGTTAATGCGATGAAGGAAATTAATTTTAGATGTGTTTGGAGTTTAGAAGTAATTTGTGTAAAAATAAGATCCTGCTGTGATTCAACTATTTCCTACCAATCTGAAATATGCTGCCCTGGAAAATGTGTTATTGGCACATTTATCATAGATCAGAGCTCATTATTTCAAGGGTTGACAAGTGTCTCATTGCACATTTATTAGGGAACTGAGCCTTAATCATATCTGTGGTTTTAAGAGTTCCTGTCCTACTAGATTTGTGACTTTTTTTTTTACAGAAGAATTTTAAAAGGGAAAGATCTCCCAGACCTGGAACTGAAAGGCTGATCATTTTATAGAGTATTTAAAAAGAGTTATAAGGACTCACCTACATAAAAAGGATGGCTCCTATTTTATTTTTATGTTCTGATGAGCAAACTCAATTTTTTAATTCCATTCAGTAGTTCTAAGCACAGTTATTCTGAGATTGTAAAACTTTCTGCCTTCTAAAATTTCACACTTGCTTTTGCTTTTCATCTTTTTTTTTTTTTTACTTCTGTAGGACCAGATAAGTGAAATGATATCAATAATAATTTAGAAACACAAAATCAAGAATAAATCTATATTATCAAAAACAGTGCTTCTAAAATAATGCATTTCTAAAATGTTTTTTCTTTAATTATTTCAACAAATATTTGAGACTATATCCTGTTATCTGCTACTGTTTTGAGAGCCTTGGATGTATCAGTGAAGAAAACTGCTACAATTTTGTGCCTAGGGGGAGCTTATATTTTATTAAGAGTAAACGTCAAACAATAAGCAATATACATGTTCAAATTTGAAGAGTTTTAGAAGAGGTTAAGTGGGGTGGGGGAAATCAGAATAAGATGAGAAGGGTAGGGGGGAGTGTGGGGAAGGTCTGCAATGTTAAGTGGTGGTTTTCATTCTTAAGGAGAAGCTGACATTTGCACAAAGAGAGAAGAGGGAGTAGTAGGTCTTAAAGATGTCTGAGGAAAAGCATTCTGGGTCTAAGAGCACCTGGATCCACAGCCCTGCTTTGGGTCAGTGCCTGGAATGCTCAAAGAACATTCAGGAGGCCAGTGTGGTGGGAACAATCACTGCAGAGGAGAATAACAGAAAATGAACTCAGAGAGGGAACTGAGGTAGGGCAGAAGGAATAAAATAAATAGGTAGAAAGTAGAAGGAAGACATAAAGGAAGAACAAGGAAAATGTAACTTTAATATGAAAGCCTGTGGCAAAATTTCCCAATACCCTTACTTCACAGCCAGACTTGTGAGTCCAAGTTTCTGTGGATTTATGTCTTTACTAGTTATCCTGGGCACTGTTGACTATCCTCAAAGACAACAGAGACTGCACAAAAGATCCAGAAAGATGGCTGGACAGCATACTGGAAATTCACTCACAAAAAAAACCATGAACTGTTAATTATCCAACCTAGGAATAGTTAAGCAAGAGAGATTATCTGTTGCTCAGAGAACAGAGGTCATATAAAAAGGCAGTCTCCTTGGTACTGTTAACCATTCTACCTGTAAGTGGATTAAAATAAAGGATAATCTCCTTGAGTACTATTAGCCTTCCCTGAATAGTCTAAACAAAAGACACACTCATTGATGAGACAGTGAAGGCCCTATTTGGGACCTGGAAGATGACCAAAATATCCTAAATCATCTTATGACTATGGGACTGATCTCATCCTCACATACCTCCTCCTATTCACTCCTCACAGAATTCTATAGAAGAAGAGCTGTGAACTCCCTAAAGCATCTCGCACTCTGGAGAGGGTCCACATTCTCTCTTGAATATGTTTTTTAGTTTTCTAAATAAACCTCTATGTCTCTGACTAGCTAGTACTGATATTCTTCTTAGCACTAAATAAGCCAAGGACCCTGCTTATTCTGAATTTCATTCCCTCTCTCCCTCACTGGGAACTGCTCCAAACTCTTCATGGAAATAGTCTTTCTCCTGTGACAGATACATGGAGTGAGATTATGGAGGATCTTGTTGGGCTTTTACAAAGATTTTGGCTTTTATCTGAAAGAAATGGGGGAGCCAGTGGATTTAAGCAGAGGCAGGACATGATCAGTCACAAATATTGTACCAATTGCAATAATTCAGGTAAGAAATGATGGAGGTTCAGACTGATGTCGTGGTAGTTGAGGTGAGTAGAAGCATTCAAATTTTGGATATATTTTCAGGATGAAAGAAACTGTTTTTGACAGATCAGGTATGAAATGTGAAAGAAAGTAAGAAATCAAGGAAGAATCCAAGCTGAGATGGGTGAGACAGTGGGCACAGAAGGTGGTGGTAGAGATCAGGAGCTCAAATTTGATCACATAAAACAGAGGTGCCTCTTAGAGATCTAAGTGAAAATGTCAATGCATGATCCAGATAGGAGAAATATCTTTGGGAATTCTAAGTACTTAAATAGATACTACAGCCAGAGACTTGTTGAGAGCACTTATAGTACGATTACAGATTCACGAAAGGAAAAGATTAAGAATTTTTCCTTTTTTACTTACATTTTATAGTTGACCTAATAATCACATAATATAAAACAATAACAAGTATGAATAGCACAAGCAGGTTGGGAAACAAGTGCAATGATTCTTAGAAAGTTGACAATTTGACTGAGAACAGAATTGAGTATATCTACTAGGGGGAGACCACTGGATTGTACAGAGGAAGTTAAGAGAGTGAGTTAATTTAGAAGGTTGGTTAAGAGTCAATTACTTGCTAGTAATGTTATTGAAAAGAACTCAGGGGATATAAATTAGTACAACTGTGACGAAGAACAGTATAGAGTTTCCTCAAAATGCTGAAATAGATTTATCACAAGATCCAACTATTCTACTCTTGAGAATAAAGAAAATGAAACCAGTATACCAAAGAGATAACTGCATGCCCATGTTTATTGTGCCGTTATTAGTTAAGATGTGGAATCAGTCTAGGTGCATATTCATAAATGAATTGATAAAGAAAATTGGTATATACATACAATGAAGTATTATTCAGCCATAATGAAGAATGAAATCCTCTCATTAACAGGAAAATGGGTGGAACTAGAAGACATTATGTTAAGGTAAATAAGCCAGACACAGAAAGACAAGAAGACTACATGTTCTCTCTGATATGTGAAAGCTAAAAGTAATTGATCTATAAGTAAAGCGATTACTAAAGATTAGAAAGG
>PVLC010041003.1:0-13582 GCA_004027655.1 Graphiurus murinus
AAAAAAAAAAAAAAAAAAAAAAAAAAAAAAAAAAAAAAAAAAAAAGGACTCTAACTTTAAAAGGCCAGTAAAACCAAAGACATAGTAGAAAAGAAAAACTATAGTCAGTCTCACTCATGAACATAAATGCAAAAATGCTGAACAGTGTTTCAGTAAACCAAATCTAGTAGGTTATGAGAAAAAAGTTTGTTGTGCAAAGCAAAGCAAATGGCTGGGCAGCACATGTAACTAAGGAAAACGCAAGTAGCCAGGAGCTGTGTTCTCCATTGCCCACCACTTCCTGGGCCACTCAAAGGGAGCTAGTCGAGTTAGGTACAGGATGCCGGCAGAAGGACCCCTCGGACTGTACGGCTTTTAAGTTGCATGATTGGGGGAATACTAGTGTATCTTTTCTTGTGATCAAGGGCTGGGGATCAAGCCTTTATTTCTAAGGTAGCAGAAACTTCATCTTCTCCTATTTTTCCATCTTAGCAATGACTGGCTAGGAGAATACAAGCCTACTTCTCAGTCCCTGTGTGATCCGGGACCTGCATTCAAGTTTTGTGGTTATAGCTTGTGAGATCGGCACTCTACCAGAAGTTACTGACTCATGATTTTCATGAAACCCAGCTGTAGTGAATCAGTCTTAAACAAGATAACCCTTAGTTCTCATAAAACTCTATGGCAAAACTGCATGTATTCAAAAGATGCAAGACTGATTCCACATTTGAAAATCTTTTGATGTCCATGTGGGTGGGTTACTATAATCATCTTGTGAACTGTGCCTGCCCCCTGGCTCCAGTACTAGGTCACACTGTCCTCATAGCAGTGGTGTCAGTTGATAGGAAACCATTATTTATATACTTGTTTAGAATCTCTCTCCCCAGAGTATTTTCTCCATGAAGGTAGGACTTGTATTTATATAATTAATTACTGTAATCCCAGTGTTCAGCAGTTGTACTTAGTATCTAGGCAGTCACTAATAAATGTTGGGTGACTGCATAAATGGGTAGGAAGCTTAATGATTTGTGGTGGTAGTTCCAGCTGCACATGGGAAAGGGACTTGACAAAAACCATCTGGGAAATTTTTTATGTGTCCTATCAACAGATGGAAGCATACAGTCTTATATTCATGTGGGAATGCAGTGAAGTCCCTGACCCTTGACCAGAGCCTGCAGCTCTTGTGTATGTCTTTCTTCATAGAGTCATTTCTTCTCTTCTCTCTAATCCCACCCATGTTAGAGACTTTCCCTCAGTGTGTGCTGGAGATCTCTGATCAAGAGGTGTTGGAATGGTATACTGCCAAGGACTTCATTGTTGGGAAGCCACTCACTATCCTTGGGAGAACTTTCTTCATTTATGACTGTGATCCATTTACTCGACAGTTCTACAAAGAGAAGTTTGGAATCTCTGATTTACCGAGTATTGATGTGAGCAAGAAGGAGCCACCTCCTGTAAAACAGGTAATGGAATTACAGGTCTAAATGTGGTGAGAAAAAAGGTCTTTTCTGTAGAAATTGAAAAAAAGATTTAAAAGAAAACTCAATAAAAATGGACAAAGAATATGTAACAAAGTAGTTCACAAAAAATACATATCAAATGATCCACAATCTGATAATTAAAGAAAGAATGAAGATAATAAGTTTTTTCATCTGTTCAATTTAAAAAGATTCATAATGTCTAGTGTTTGTCTTATAGAAAGAAATGGTAATTTTCAGATACTATTAATAGGAAAGTCAGTCAGAATAACTTTTCTTAAGGAAGTTTATCATCATTTTTTAAATTTTTTCAATAAAATGTTGCATATCTTTGGCCTAGAAAATATTTTTTAAGAACTATAAAGAGATACATGTTTTATCAGAAACAAAGTATAAAGGGATTTACAACATAAATCATAATATATGTATCTACACAACTAGAAGACTATACAGTCTGTAAAAGAGGAAGTAAGTCTATGCATATTAACATGGGAAAATATCCATGACATATTTTTAAGCGAATATGAATCTATAAGATGGTTCTATTTTTGTAAATTTCTTCTTTGGGGGTGGGGGTACTGGGGAATTGAACCCAGGGGGCATTCTACCTCCAAGATACATCTCCAGTACTTTTTATTTTGAAACAGGGTCTCGATAAGTTGCTAACCTGGCCTCAAACCTTCCATCCTCTTGTCTCAGCCTCCCAAGTACAGGGATTACAGGCATGTGCTACTTGCTCAGTCTGTTTTGTAAATTTCTAAATATAATATCTGCTTATACATGCTGAGGAAAAGACCTCATATTATTAATGGTATCTACCATATTATTAATTTCTTTTGGTAGTACTGGGGATTGAACCCAGAGAGATTCTACCTCTGAGCTGCACCCCCAGATCTATTTTTTATTCTTTATTTTGAAACAGGGTCTCACTAAGTTGCGGAGGACCTCACTAAGTAGCTGAGGCTGGCCGCGAACCCAGATCCTCTGGTCTCAGCCTCCCAAGTACTGGGATTATAAGTGTGTACCACCATGCCCGGCTCCATATTATTAATTATTATTAATAATTGGTTCATTATGTGGGGATAGGCAGGTAGGAGGAAATATAGCAAGTCTGTATTACCTTTTACAATTATTTTTGTTTTATTTTTTTCCAATTTATTTATTGTGGTCAAATACACATAGCATACCATCTTAACCATTTTAAAGTGTATAGTTCAGGCTGGGCATGATGATGTAAGTCTTAATCCCAGTACTTGGGTGGCTGAGACAGGAGGATCGCAGGTTGGCTGAGACAGAAGGATCGAAGGTTTTGTAGCCAGCTTCAGCACCTTAGCCAGGCCCTTAGCAACTTAGCAAGACCTATTTACAAATAAAAAATAAAAGTGTGTAGCTTGGAGGTACAATGTCCTGGGTTTAGTCCCCAACACCACCAAAAATAAATAAATAAATAAATAAATAAATAAATAAATAAAGTATATAGTACAGTGGTATTAAACAATTATTCTAGTCTTTTTTTTTTTTTTTTGATCCTAGGTATCAAACTGGGGCCTTTCACATGCTAGGCAAGTTCTCTACCACCAACCTACATCTTAGCCCTTTTAAGTTATGTAGAAAAGAAAATATGGAGTTTCAAATCAAAGTAACAATAACAGTAGCTTTTAGGCTCATTTTTAAACGTGGATGATACTTATCTTTTAATTAGTCTCTGTGTATTCATTTTTATGGAGATTTTTATGTGTTCACATCTCTTTGTTGACTGCAAGACCTTCCTAGAGCGTTTCCTGCATATTAGGTGTAGTGGTAACTAACTCATTCAGCTTTTATTTATTTTGCAATGTCTTAATTTTGCCCTCATTTTTTTGGAAGATGGCTTTACTGCATATAGACTTCTTGGTTGCCAGGACTTATTCTTTTAATACTTTGAGTATATTTGCTCACTGCCTTTTGGCCTCCAGAGTTCCTGATGAGAAATTTGATAATATTATTGAGGATCCCTTGTGTACAGCAAGATACTTACCTCTTGCTGCTTTCTATTCTGCCTTTGGAAAGTTTGATTAAAATGTGTCTTATGGTGTGAGACTTTTTGAATTCATCTTACTCGTACCTAAGTTTATTAGATTATTTTTATTTATGGATTTCAGCAAGCTTGGGACATTTACAGCTATTATTTCTTCAAATATACTCTCCTCCCTTTTCTCTTTCCTTCCATGACACTCAGGACGCGCGTGTCATTCTACTTAAGGACATCCCACAGGTGCTTCAACTGCTCCCTTCCCTGGTCTTTCCTTCCTGCTCCTCAGACTCAACAAGTGCCGTCATCCTAACTCAAGTCCACCAGTTTGTTCTTCTGCCTGCTCAAATCTGCCTTTGAGTCCCTCTCAGTTAACTTTAATTTTTAGCACCGGAATATTTTTTATTTCTTTTTAGGTTTTTTGTCTCTTGATGATATTTCCATTTTTTTCATACACTGTTTTCTTGACTTCTACACATCTTCCATTATTTCTTTGAACATCTTTAAGACAGTCATTAAAGTCCATGTCTTTTTCAGAGATCGCCTCTGTTAATTTTTTGAATGTGCCATACTTTCTTAGTTCCTTGTAGGCCTTATGGTTTGTTGTTGTTGGAAACTGGACATTAAATTTAATAATACAGTAACTTTTTTTGGGGGGGGTGGTATTGAGGATTGGACATAGGAGCATTTGAGCTACACCCTGGGTTCTATTTTCTTTTTTATTTTGAAACAGTGTCTCACTAAGTTGCAGAGGGCCTAGCTAAGTTGATGAGGCTAACCTTAAACCTGTGATCCTTCTTTCTCAGCTTCCCAAGTACTAAGCTTACAGGCCTGTTCCACCATGCCTGGCAATATGTTAAATATTGAAAGCTGATTCTTCCCCTTCCCCAGGGTTTGCTGGAATTTTTGTTGTGGTGATGATTAAGCTTAATTGTGTGATTATTTATTTTTTTGCTTTGTTTTTACTTTTTTGATTGTTATAGGCTGTCTCTGTACCAAATATCAGCCTGAGGTGTAAACTTGAGGTCTTCTCTGGTCTTTTCTAAACCTATACCTTTCCCTGGGTATGCAGTCACTTTCTAATTTTCCTCATATATACAGTTGTTTTTGAATGTCCTACTCATTAATGCCTAGCTTCCAAAAGAGGAAAAAGAACAATGAAATGGAGGGTAGTGCAGTGCAGTCCTTGGATCCTCCAGAGGTCACTTCAGCTGGAGGGCAAGGGGCTTGTAGCAGTGGAGGAAGATGCAAAAACACTGGCCATCTCTCTCTCTCCATCTCTAATAAAGATTCCCCAATATTTGGAGAACAGGGTGCTTTTTGGACCTGCCTCCTGCGAGCTGTATGTCCATGTGCCCGCTGTGTGCCAATGTGCCCGCTGCCTGCCACAGGGTTGGGGGTTCAAGACGGGTAGCTGCTTATGTGCTAAGAGGTGAAATTTATGGAAATTAACCACAATTCACTGTCCAAACCTTCCCCAGGAAGTTACAAGACTTCAGGAGACCCCAGAGCTTAAAAACGGTTGTTTCAGGTAGATTCTGCCAGTGTAATTGTTATTTAGGTATGGAGACAGATTTCTGGTACTTTTGCGCTGCCATCCTCCCAGAATTTTTCCTCATATTATTTTTTATAATGTTTTTGTTCATTTTGATATTTAAAAATGGAGATATTCACCCAAGCATCGTGGTGCACATCTGTAATCCCTGTACTTGGGAATCTGAGACAGAAGAATCACAGTTTGGAGGCTAGCCCCCACAATTTAGCAAGTCCCTCAGCAATTTAGCAAGACACTATTTCCAAATAAAAAATAAAATAGGGCCAGGTGTGGTGGTGCACGCTTGTAATCCCAGTATTTAGGAGGCTAAGACAGGAGGATCGCGGGTTGGAGGCAGCCTTAGCAACTTGTGAGGCCCTCCGCAACTTAGTGAGACCTTGTTTCAAAATAAAATAGGGCTGGGGGTGTAGCTTACAGGTAGAATACCCCTGATTTCAATCCCCAGTACTGCAAAAAAATATAAAAATAAAAATAATAAAATAGAGTGGGGGTCGTAGGTCAGAGATAGAATGCCCCTGGGTTCTATCTCTAGTACGTGTGCACAAACACACACACACACACACATACACACACACACACACACACACACACATCTCTTAAAATTCTATACCCCAGGGAATTTCATTATTCTTTGACTACTTATCAAATCCTTTTACTTAAAACTGAATGGGAGCAAAATGATGACTGATTAATTGAAGATGTGGGAGATGGTTTTCATCCATTGCAACATAGCTGACCCTGAACCACACAACTCATACAAACCTATGACTGTTATCCATGTATAAAACAGGGTATTAGTATCTGTGCCCCATATTTATATTGCTATTGTGTGCATAAAACTATGCCATCGGGCTCTTTCTACTCAAAAGAAAGTAATCAACAGAAGGACGGAATTACTGACTTTCTCCAGCTCAGGCCCTTGCCTTCCACCCCATTTCCTTCACTCTTGCTTGTACTTAGCTACTAAGCATTGTGCGGTCTTGCCAGTGCAGCATCCTGTTTTACTCCCCTGGACTTCCGCCGGGTCTCCTCCATCTGCTTGAACTACTTCTCAATCATGCCCTCACCTAGTCCTTTTATACTTCAGTAGTCATGTAGGCCTTCTCTCCTCCAAGATGGCTTCTCGAAAGCTCTAGGCATGGATAAAAACCTGTTTTCTTTGGTCTTGGGGTATACTCTACTGCCCTCCACTAGCACTTATCTGTTATATGCAAATGTGTTTGTGAAGCTTTTCTTCCTTGAGGCCACAGACTGTTTTTCATTCGTCTTTCTGATCTTAGTACCTAATGCAGTACTTAATAAATAGGAAGCGTGTAATGTGTCTATTGAACTGGGCTGCAGAAATTGCCTATGAAGCATGTAACAGTTCCCCAGAAGATGGGAATATCTTAGGGCAAGCTTTTGGAAAACAGTGTTTCATAAAACCAGTTACAAAGAAGGATTTGAATTTTGGTATGGTAGGAATCCCAAGGGGCAATACAATTTCTGAAAGGAAGAGAGGCACCCTTGCTGTCATTTTGTTCTCTGATAAACTCTATCAATACATGTGTTCATTGATTAAGAATTATAATAAACCCTTTGCCACTAATTTTTTTTTTTTGCAACACTTGATGCGAAACAGGGAAAATATTATGGGAACAGATCTAGATTTTGATTAAGCAAAGTATTCCAGCACATTAGCTTATAGGTAAGGATAGGGCAAATTTAAGGGGCTTGTCCAGGGTCATATTATCATCCAAAGAGGTAGGATGAGCAGGGACTGCAACGTAGTAATGCCTTTTCTTAGTGAAAGGGCTTTGATACGTCTTTCAACCCAGAGAAAGTTTCTGAGCGGAATACCTGTTCCTTGCCCTCATTCCTATGATCTTTTTTTATCAGCCTGTCCCCGCCTTCACTGCTGCTGCTCTTTTTCTTCTTCTTCTTCTCCTCCGCCTCCTCCTCCTCCTCCTCCTCTTCTTCTTCTTTTGTGCTGGGGATTGAACTCAGGGGCTTTATACTCCAAGCTACACCCTCAGCCCCATTTTATTCTTGAATATTTTATTCTTGAAACAGGGTATCACTAAGTTGCAGAGGGCCTCACAGGTTGCTGAGGCTGGTCAGGAACCTGTGAGCCTCTTGTCTCAGCCTCCCAAGTACTGGGATTACAAGCATGTGCCACGACGCCCAACTCATAGCCTGTCTTCTAAAGGAAAGAAAGGGGAGGAAAAGCTCAAATAAAGTGCAGAGATAACTGAAGAACCATTACAGATTTGGGGTTGTTTTGCCCTATCCCAGCACCTAAGTTTAATAAAAACTAATTCTGTCTAATAAAACATCCATACACATGGCACATTAACCATAGTATTTGGTTAATATATTTCTAGTGAATTTTCTACAATATATAATTCTCATATAAATAAATTCTCCCTACCAATCCTTGAAAGTCTTTGTTAGAATTAAGTAGGAGAGTTCCACTTACCAAGAGCAAATACCTTTTAGTCATTACATGAATCATCCTTAGTCATTACACATCAGTCATTTTAACCCTAAGCAACATAAACGGGAACCAGGGATAGGAAGCTGCAGCAGGGGCATGAGAGATAAAACTAAAGCCAAGCCAATGACCAGAGACACAGGTGGATAGAAAATGGGTATTTCAACTCAAGAAATACCCATCTACTAGATCAGGAGTAAGTAAATGTGGGTTTGATGTCCAAATGTAGTTTTTATATTGAGCTGGCTTCAGCCAGAGGAGAAGAAAGAGGCCAGGGCTAAAAAATAATCCGTGACTGGGTTGGCCTCCAAAAGAGTATCTGAAGGAATATGAGACTCTCAGTTTGCAAGTGTACTCATTCAGTTGAGAAAGCTCAGGGAGAAGCTCCGGTGGATGGGTCATCTGAGCAGGAGTATCTAGGGATGACATTGTCCATGGTCAGAGTGGCATGTCTAGTTTGGAACAGGACCCAGGTGGATCTTGCAGTGTGAGAAGCAAGGCGGCAGGACCCCAGCCATGTGGACTGATATTTAGGGAAGTCTTTCCTCTAGGCAGGGAAAGGGAAGAATGATTCAGAAAAAACAAGTAGGAATTGGAGAAGAAGGCTAAAAGGCTTAAAACTACTTTATTGAAAATTCCACAACCCTCAGTTGCACCCCAACCAGGATGCTCTTTCTGTATGTTGCTGCAAGTGGCAAGAGAGTTCCGGTTCCACCACTTTGCGGTTTCTGCTTGGCCTCCTGAGAAACTCAGATGTTTAGTATGTCATATGTCAGCCTGAGGACCCTCTGTCCGTGATAACCTGCATATTTATTGAGTAGTGGTTTTACAGTTGAAGCAAATGAGATCATCTGTTGAACCCACTGTTCATTCTGGCCAAGGGTATCACATAGCTGCAGTCCTGGCCAGTGGGTGTGGGGCCAATTTTCCAACTAGCACACCTTGATCAACATAATGGAGCCATCTGTTGTTGAGGGAAGACCATGATACAGATCGTACCAGGAGCTGGATGGACTGACTTGATAAAGTGTCTGAATACAATATTCAAAAATATTTTGGGGAAAATATCTACAAGTAAAAAAGAAGTACAGGCTGTGTTTCCTGAGAAAACATAGTAAAAACAGAGAAAAAAAACCCCACTGATGCTGGCCTAGTGTTGACAGGGAAAAAGATGACAGTCCCTGACCTAAAGATTTTAGGTCAGCTAATCTTAGCATCCTATGATAATGCTCTAACCTCTTCATAGAATCTGAACAAAACATATAGGCTCAGCCTATAGCTACATGCTAACTCATCACACAACTTGCACCTGAAGTTTGGTTTCCTAAATGCGGAGGGTCCTGTGTGAAGAGGTAGCCTGAGTTCTCAAAAGGCATAGCTGTCATCCTCTTCTGTGGAGCCCAAGTCAAGAGATAAAATATAAGAAATATGAAGGTACACAGGAGAGAAAAAAAGCACAGATCAAGACCTGAGCACCTCTCCTCCAGCTGTAACCCTAGGACACACAAATGCACACAAAGTTTGGATGATTTGAGAAAACAGTTTCCAGACTGAGCAGGCTGAAGCCAGCTCCCCAAAACAATGAGATCTCAGACAGATCCATGGGCCTTGCCATCCTAGGACAGCTAGAAGGTCATTTGCGATGGGATTTACAGTGGAACCAGGTCCTGCTTTGGTTGTAAGGGGTCAGCGGACATCACGAATAGTTTTTGTGAAGCCCCAGCAATTGCTTTGTAGCATCATTAGTTACTTCTACGATGAGGAAACATAATGTAAAATCATAAAGAGAAAGGGAATGGGTGATGTTATTTGTATATTTGTATATGTAGAAATTGTTTTTGTTTGGTTTTGGTACTAGGAATTGAACCCATGGTTGTTCTACCAGTAACCTATACCCTCAGCCCTATTTTAATTTTTTTTTTTTGAAACAAGGTTCTCACTAAATTGATGAGGGCCTCACTAGTTGCTGAGGCTGGTCTCAAATCTGTATCCTTCTGTCTGGGATTATAGGAATGTGCCACCATGCTTGTACTTCTGTCTGGGATTATAGCAATGTGCCACCATGCCTGGCTAGAGATTGTTTTTGAATAAGTGTTTTCCAGAGTTGTTGTTGTTATTTAAATTATAGTTAACTTTAATGTAATTTTAACAAAAATATCATCTGCTTCTTTTTTTCTGTTTATCTCTAGGAATTACCTCCCTATAATGGTTATGGACTAATTGAAGATTCTGCTCAGAATTGCTTTGCTCTCATTCCAAAAGCTCCAAAAAAAGACATTATTAAAATGCTGGTGAATGACAACAAGGTGCTTCGTTATTTGGCTGTAATGGTGAGGCTTATTTCTATATACTGAGATCCTGTTCTTCTTAGTATTGTATATAATTTTTCATTTTGTCTGTAAGCTGTAAAACAACAGCTATCAGAGTTATGTGTATACTCAAACAAACATTGGATCTAGTGCCCAGCCTTCAAGAAGGTTGAATGGTATTAAGTATAAAGCCCCGAGCTAAAGTCCTGTCTCCATGAACCTTTCTTAGATTGTAAACCTCTCCCTTCTATTCCTCAAATGTTGACAGACCTTTTTGCCTCTTTATTTATTAAGCAGTTATGAAATTCTATGCTATATTCAAATAATTGGTATATATGTGTGCCTTTCCAGGGTAATAGGATTTCCTTAAGAGTAGAGACCATGTCTTACTAAATTATAGCATTAGCTGTGATATTGAGTTTGATAAACACACATGTATATATGTACATACATATATCTTTTGGGGGGGTACTAGGGATTGAACCCAGGGATATTCTACTTCAGAGCCACACCTCCAGCCCTATTTTATTTTTAATTTTGAAAGAGGGTCTCAGTTGCTGAGACTGGCCTTGAACCTACAGTCTCCTGTCTCAACTTCCCAGGTATGGGGAATATAGGTGTATGTTACCATGCCTGGCTTAACTTGATATATTTTATATTCACTGAACGTAATAAATTGAGAGATTATAAAACTACTGGAGTTTGGAAATAGATGTAAGTTTAAAATTAAACGCACACTCTGTGTGTGGGTGGGGGGGCATTGGGGATTGAACCCAGGGGCATTCTACCTCTCAGCTATACCCCCAGACCTATTTTATTTTTATTTGGAAACAGAGTCTCATAGGTTGATGAGAATCTCACTACTTGCTGAGATTGTCATAGAACCTGCGATCCTCCTGACTCAGCCTCCCAAGTACTGGGATTACAAGTGTATGCTACCACACCCGGCTCAAACTCAAACACTTTTAAAAACTATGTTTACTGTGTTTAAGGAGAGAGAATAAAATTGAGAATTTCAGCAGAATATGAAAAATAAACCAAAAAGGTCTATTTCAGTTTTGAAAAATCATTACATGGGTAGAATGAAAAAAATGGCTCTGAAAAGCATTTGAAAAAATTAATCTATTGTGATTTTAAAACAAATTTCTTAATAAGCCAGGCACAGTGGTGCATACCTATAATCCCAGTACTAGGACACTGAGACAGGAGATCTCAGGTTCAAGGCCAGCGTGCAGTAACTTAGCAAGACCCTGTTTCAAAATAAAAAGCTAAAAGGGCTGGGGTTGTAGCTCCGAAGTAGAATGCACCTGGATTCAATTCCGAAAACCACAAGAAAAAAATCGTTGCATAAATAAGAGAATAAATCACTTAATAAAAAGATAATTTCCTTAATCTGATAAAGGATGTCTACCATATACGATATGTACAGGGAGTGAGATGTGAACAGTATACTTTCTGAGGTTAGAAACAAGGCAAGGCTGCTCTAGCACAGTATGTTCAGTGTTGTTCTAGAGTCCCCAGGGACAGCAATAACACAGGAAGGAAATAAAAATGTATGCAAATGGGAGAGGAAGAAATAAAATTTCATTATCCAAAATGAATGATCGTATATGTAGAAAATAGGAAAGAATCTACATTCTGTGTTAGTAAAATCAACATACACATGGCAATACACAAAGTTAAAAAATACCATTTACCATAGCATCAAAAATATTAAATTCCTAGGAATAAATCAAACAAATGGCATATAATACTTAAAACATTATTGAGAGATTAAAGAAGACCTAAATAAATGAAGTGACATATCATGTTCATTGGTTAGACAATTCAGTATTATAAAAATATTTACTCTAAATTGATGTATGGTTTCAAAGCAGTTCTAACCAAAATCCCAAGGCTTTTTTTTTTTTTTTTTTTTGGCAATTTAACAAACTCATTTTGTAATTTATGTGGAGATGCAAAGCAACAAGAATAACAAAAAACACTCCTGAAAAAGAATAAGATCAGTTAATTTTCTCAACAAAATTTGACAATATATTATAAAGCTATAGTAATGAAAACAATATGGTATTGCTACAGGGATAGATAATTAGACCAAGAGAATAGAATAGTCAGCCCATAAACAAAGCTACATCCATTTAATGCAGAGAGGGGTTAGGAAAAATCTTTTTGTTTGTTAGTTTTTGTTCTACCTCTGGCTACACCCCGGGCCCTTTTTGTTGTTTTGTTTTCAACAAGGTCTCACTAGATTTGTGGTAGTTTCGCTATGTTGCTGAGGCTGTCCTCAAACCTGGAATCTTCCCATCTCAGCCTCCCAAGTACTGGAATTACAAGCGTGCACCATCACACCCTGCTAAGGAGGTCTCTTTGAGTGATACCAAAACAAGTAGATATCCATATGGAGAAAAAAGAAGAAGAAAATTTGATGTCTACGTCACACCAAAAATAGAAATCAATTCTGAGTAGTCTGAAATTTAAATGTAAGAGGGGAAACAATAAAACTTCTTAATAATGGTATAATCTTAACTTTGGAGTACAGAGGGATATATTTAACAGGACAAAAAAGCAGGAGTTGTTTTAAAAATGGATAAATTAAACTACAAAAAATGAAGAATTTCTGTTCCTTAACCAAACAAAACACCCTTGAGAGAGTAAGAAAGGTAAACTCAAAAGTGAGAGATGTTTACTACAGAAATCAGCCAAGAACTTATATCCAGAATATGTAAAGAACACCCTCAAATTATTAAGAAAAATAATCAAGAAACTTGAACAGACATTTCACACATTAAACATGAGAAGATAGCCAGACATGATGGTGCATGCTTGTAATCCCAGTACTCGGGAGGCTGAGGCAGGAGGATTGCAGATTCGCCACCAGCCTCAGCTACTTAGTGAGGTCCTCCGCAATTCAGTGAGACCCTGTTTCCAAATAAAGAATAAAAATAGGGCTAGGGGTGTACTTCGGAGGTAGAATGCCCCTGGGTTCAATCCCTAGTACCGCAAAAATAAACAAACAAACATGAGAAGGTTCAAACTGCAACCACGATGAGCTGCCTCTACTCATTCACCAGAATTATATGTTGGTGAGAATAAGGAACCATGGGAACTCTCATACTCGGTGATATACCCACTTGGAAAACACTTTTGGCATAGTCAGGTTTACTAGATTGTGCCAAATGGTACAATATATGGACTCCAAAAGATAAGAATATTGTTCTTGGAGTAGACTCTGCCTGTCCCAGTATGATTGTAGCTAAACAATAGCTATAATAATAATATCTAAAATAGACCTAAGGGTGCATCTAAGGGAGACTGAATAAATAAATTATAGCATATTTATACGTTTTGAATTACATTTAATGAAAATGGATGAACTAGCCTCAAATAGCAACATTGAGTCACACAAACATAATTTTGAAGGTAAGACTCCAGATACAAATGATACATACATGTAATATAATTTCATTTATATGAATATTTAAAAACAGGCAGAACAGACCTGTTTAGGGATGCCTGTTGTAAGACTCAAGAAAACCATAAAAATCAAGATCATGGCATCATTGGCAGGGAAGGGGAGGGTGATGTAGGACAGAAGGAATAAAATTTAGGCAGAAAGGAGACATTGGGGGGGAAGGGAAAGATAGTTTTAAAATCTGAAGAGTTCTAGCTGACCCCACCCTATAGGGTGTGCTCAATCTTAGAAAAGTCTAAGTGGGCCACACCTTTTTAATCCCCTGAATCCCAGCCCCCACCGGACACTCAGGGCAAAGGTCAGAC
>PVLC010041005.1:0-13582 GCA_004027655.1 Graphiurus murinus
AGAGAGCCAGGTTCATCTTTCAAATCTAGGGCTCTTCATTCATGAAGCAGACTCCTAGTCCTGGAGTGACTGTGTACGAGAGTGTGGGTGTGGTGCTGTATGTGAACGCATGCAAGCTTGATTCGCCTTCAGGAGGCTGATAACAAACCTAGTAAATCATCAAAGTGAGATCACAAGTGTTAATGTACACTGGACATGAAAACAAAGACCGTTTTAACAGCAGACATTGGTTTACTCTGCACCCTGTGTTTTCTATTTCCCCTCTACCCTTTTTCCTCCCCCACCCCTCCTTTTGTTTTCCAGTTTTTATTTACTTTACCTAGTATGGCTTTTTTTAGTTGCTTCTCAAGTCAAAACTTTTCAGGAAGGTTTCCCTGTGCATTTGCACCAGATGAATGTTTGATGCTATGAAAAGCTTTCCATATCATCAAAACTAATTTGTGTAGATTTTTGCATGAAAAAAAAATCATAAATTTCCCTCAAAATAGACTGTGTTGCAGTACACAAGTTGCCATAATAGTATAAAACAGTAAAATGTGCTTAAAAGGCCATCCTTTTCATTTTCAGAGATAACATTAAGACCTTTGCATGAGGTAAATCTACAGCATAGTTCATTTTTAGATTTTGTTGAGTCCTGTAAAGAAGAAGAAAAAGTTTCAGTTGTGATAGAATACCGTGCTGTGTTTAAATGTTACTTGTTTTCAAACTTTGTTTTCTATGAAAATGATATGGAAACTTCTAAAATGGAATTTGGTGCATATGTACTGCTGAATAAAGACCAATGAAGAGGTTTGAGTAGATGTACAAATCAAGTAATGGTTTGAACACCTTTAATAATATGCCTAATCTGTTCAATTGTTTTAGAATCTTTTTATCTTAGATGTAGGCAGCCATGAACAATCTATTTTGAGCCACTTTAGGGAGAAAACTTTGTATTTTTAAAACTTGCATAAAAGTTATGCAAGTGGTTTTTATAAATTGGAATAATGCCTCAGTTTTGAGGTTATGCACACTAAATTAAATGTGACCTAAATTAATTTGTACAAACAGAACTCTTTATAAGGTGGCTCATTGTAGGAAATCCTGTGCCTTCCCCTTTGAGCACAAGTGTTGCATGAACAACAGTTTGCTATAAGAAACATACCAGATTAGCCACCATTAGCATCTATATCTACTTTGTGTTTAAAAATCAACTGGTAATTCTGAAACACTGTAGAATGGATAAAAATTATTTTGTGATCATAACTCTTTGTTGAACTAGAGTATTTTTGCAGCATTCCTTGTCATCAGAAACATGGTTAAAGTTTAAAACTAGAAGCAGCAGAAAACTAGCTTGTAAAATTTATCTAAGTAGAATGCAGGCTAGGCTGTCTTGGGGAAATAAACATTAAAACTTAAAGCAATGTTTTTACATGGGGTGTGGTCTGTGGATTTTTTTTATGTTATGTTAAGTTAGAACATAAAGGCTTCTGTTAGCTGCTTTTTACCTAGAATCAATAACAACAAATTATGTAAGCTCTATAACTTCAGTCTATACATTAATATTTCAGCCCACTAAGTTTGTTCCGTTAACACCATCTTAAACTTGTTCTTTCTCTCTGTTAACACCAACATCTTGTCCTTTCTTCGCTTTCCTAGCCAAAATAGACTGAAGAGAGAGAACTTGAGCTACATTTTAAGTATTAATACAATCCTTCTGTATTTGGCTTCAAATGATATATTGCATACAAAACATGGTTTTTACAGATGACTTTTAATTACTAAAAGGTGAACATAATATTTTGCATCAATCCAGTTTTTGAGTAAAGAATCTGGTTCAGATTAAGCCAGTGAGTTTACAATATGCCAAATTATTTTATAGTTACCTTATATGTAAAATTAGTAGCAGTGATAACATGTCTAAGTACAGGGGCTACCTGATGTGCTAAATCTTTCTAACTATAAAACGTTGTTGTTGTTGTTTTGGTACTGGGGATTGAACCTATAGGCATTCTACTTCCAAGCTATGCCCTCAGTCCATTTTTTTTTCCCCCCTTTAGCTGGAAACAGGGTCTCACTAGGTTTTTGAGAGCCTTGCAAACCCAGATCCTCCTGTCTCAACCTCCAAATTGATTCATTTTTAACAGACCATTTATGTCTGATGAGGGAGGAAAATGGAATAAACCCAAAAAACTAAAATGTTCTTTTTATGAGCATTGAGCCCTTCTCAAGTGCCACAAAAATAAGAATGTAGTGTTAGAGCATGTGAGAAGCCCTGTTTTCAAAGACGTCAGTAAGTAATGGTGTGTTGTGGTGGATTGGTACTTCTATGTTGTTCTGTACCAACCCTAGAGCGTTTCTTTAATTGAAGCTATCTACTAATCATTAAAAATGCATCTGAGAGAGGTGATATCTTTTAGTTTATGCTTTCCTTAACTGCATTCATAGGTTGAGGGTGTTTTTTTGTTTGGGGATTGAACCCAGGGGCATTCTACCTCTGAGTTACACCCCCAGCCCTTTGTATTTATTTTGAGAGTCTCACTAAATTACCTGGACTGGCTTCAAATCTGTAATCCTCCTCTCTCAGCTTCCCAAGTATTGGGAATCCATGCATGTGCCACCATACCTGGCGGAGGTGGTTTTTCTGTTTTTCTTTAAAGGTGTAACTGCATTGTAAAATAGCCGTTTTAAAAATTTTGCCTGTTTTTAAAATACACAAATGTGCACACAAGTCTTAGTGAGTTTCCCTTCCAGCTTCCCTTCCCCTATTCCCTCCCACTATTCTACTGGTCATTCTCCTCAATTACCTTAAATTCCTCTTGTTTCTTATTTTCTCACTAGCTTCCATATATCAGAGAAAATATTTTACCCTTGACTTTCTGAGACTGTGATATTGCTTAACATAATATTCTCTAGTTCCATCCATTTTCCTGCAAATGGAATACTTTTAATCTTTATGACTGAGTAAAATTCTATTGTGTTTGTGTATGTGTGTATGTTCATACTGTGTGTGTGTGTGTGGGGATTGAATCCAGGGGCGTTCCACCTCTGAGCTACATCCCTAGTTCTATTTTATTTTTCATTTTGAAACAGTCTCACTAAGTTGGAGAGGGCTTGCTATGTTGCTGAGGCCGGCCTCAAACTGATCCTCCTGTCTTTCTCAAATGTTAGAATTACAAGTGTCCTCCACCATGCCTGGCTCCATTCACCTATTGAACAATTAGGTTGGTTACTGTGTTTATTGTGACATCATTGTAGTTTATGGGACACCCTTTTTCCAAATCCCTGTTTGTTTGTTTTGCGGTACTGGGGGTAGAACCCAGAGGCATTTTGCCTCTGAGCTACACCCCCAGCTCTATTTTGTATTCTTTATTTTTGAAACAGGGTCTCATAAGCTGAGGCTAGCCAGGAACTTGTGATCCTCCTGTCTCAGCCTCCCACGTACTGGGATTACAAGCATGCACCACGCCTGGCCCCATTTTCTTTATCAAGAGAGAAGTTACAAAAATTAAGTTTTGACTTTTAATTGCCGTAAAAGAGATTACCTCAAACTTAGTGGGTTAAACCATGAACCATATATTTGTTATTTGTTCCTTTGAGTCAGGAGTCCAGTTAAAGCTTGGTGAGGTCTTCTGCTCAGGATCTCACAAGGTTCAGTCAAGTGGTCATCTAGAGTCAGTCTCCTGAAGCTGGGGTGGTCTTCCTCTGTGCTTATATGGCAGAATCCATTTCCTTACAGCTGTGAAGCTCATGGCAGCTTGCTTCGAGACCAGCAGGAGAATCTGATCTCAGGGAAGGCCCAAGCAGTCTTTTAAAGGGCTTACCTGATTATGTCAGGCTCCTTAACCCATGAGGATTATTTTCCTTTTGATTAACCCAAAGCCCAACTGAATAGGTACCTTAATTACAACTGCAAAATCCCTTCACCTTTTGTGTTCTAGGCCTATCACAAGGGGTTGTGAAATTCATTATATTCACAGATCCTGCAAACACTTGAGAATTACACAGTGTGAGTACCTACCCTGAGAATGTAAGTATTTGGGCATGGAGGAATTTAGAAGTGATCACCTCATGCAGCATAACCTTATTTTTGGATCAAGGTCACCTATGATAACCTAATGAAAACTCTGGACCAACTTCCCCCAGAAGTGCATGTACATACAGTTTCTATATAGTTTTACTAGAGAATTTGTGGAAGTCTGAATTACAGAGTACAAGTGTTCTGTCAAACAATTGTCAAAAGGTGAGCTGGGTATGGTGGCACATGCTTGTAATCCTAGTACTTGGGAGGCTGAAATGGGAGGATCAAAGGTTTGATTAAGGACAGTCTCAGCAAGTAGTGATCCTCATCAAACTAGCGAGACCCTATTTCCAAGTAAAAATATAGGACTGGGAGTGTAGCTCAGTAGAATGTCCCTGGGTTCAATCCCTAGTGCTGCCTCCCTGAAAAAGTTGTCAAAATGTGATTGATTTGCACAATAATCACATAGCTGTGAAGGGCCAAATGAGGCCCAGATCTCTGCTTTCCTACCATGCAGTGCTTCGGCTTAATAGTCTACAAGTAATCTAAATTCATTTTGTGAACCAGTGCAGGGGGGAAAAACAGGTTTATGCAGCTCTTCCTATATTGTATATTAACCACTTAGCTTTAGTCAAAGGCAACCACCTGGAGTTATTTACCTTTTTGTTTTTAGTACTGGGGAATGTAATCCATGATGGCAGGTTCTTCTGCCTCTAAACCACACCCCACCCTATTTTATTTTGAAACAGTCTTACAAAGCTGCCCTATATTGGCCTCCAAGCTGCAAGCCTCCTTTCTCAGCCTAAGGGATTACAGGCATGCTCCACCATTCCTAGATGCTATTTTCCTTTTTTAATTGGTACTAGAGATTGAACTCAGGGCATTCTATCTCCAAACTACACTTGGCCCATTTTCTTTTGAAACAGGGTCTCACTAAGTTGCTGAGACTGTCCTCAAACCTGTGATCCTCTTATGTTGCCCCCCGCCAAGCACTGGGTTAAATTTATTTATTTATTTATTTTTGTGGTACTGGGGAATAGAACTCAGGGGCATTCTACCTCTGAGCTATACCTCCAGCCCTGTTTTATTCTTTATTTTGAAACAGGGTCTCATTAAGTTGAAGACGGCCTCAAGTTGCTGAGGCTAGCTGCAAACCTGTGATCCTCCGGTCTCAGCCTCCTAAATACTGGGATTACAGGTGTGGGCCACCACGCCCAGATGTGGGTTAATTTAGAAACAGTATGTCACTAAGTTGCTGAAACTGGATTCAAACCTGTGGTCTTTTTTTTTTTTTCCTTGCAGTACTAGGAATTGAACCTAGGGGCATTCTACTTCTGAGCTACACCCCCAGTCCTAGTTTTTACTCTTTATTTTGGAACAGGGTTTCACTAAGTTGCAGAAGGCCTCACTAAGTAGTAGAGGCTGGCTGTGAACCTGGATCCTCCCGTCTCAGCCTCCCAAGTACTGGGATTACAAATTTATACCACCATGCCTGGCTCTCAAACCCTGCAGTCCTTTTTTTTTTTTTTTTTTTTTTTTTTTTTGCGGTACTGGATTGGACCCAGGGGGCAGTCTACCTCCGAACTACACCCCCAGCCCTATTTTTTATTCTTTAGTTTGAAACAGGGTTTCAGTTGCAGAGAACCTCACTAAGTAGCTGAGGCTGGCCATGAACCCGGATCCTCCAGTCTCAGCCTCCCAAGTACTGAGATTACAAGCGTGCGCCACCATGCCCAGTGTCAAACCTGCAGTCTTTTTTTTTTTTGCAGTACTGGGGATTGAACTCAGGGGCATTCTACCTCCGAGCTACACCCCCAGCCCTATTTTTTTATTCTTTATTTTGAAACAGGGTCTCTCTAAGTTGCGGATTGCCTCACTAGGTAGCTGAGGCTGGCCGCGAACCTGCAGTCCTATATCAGCCTTCCAAGTATTGGAATTACAGATGTGTACCACCACACCCAGTTACCTTTCTTGCTTTTTAATTATTCGTGTTGGCAAAATTCATCAAATGTCAGGTAATTTAATGTGTTAGAAGGGGAAAAATTTACTCAGACATTTAATCCAGTATTTCCAAATACTGTAGTAGCAAATTCATGCCTAACAAATTTGACATTTTGAACATTTAAAGAAAAAAAATAAGCCAGGCGTGGTGGCACACACTTGTAATTCCAATACTTGGGAGGCTGAGACAGGAGGATCACTGGTTTGAGAACAGCCTCAGTAAGTAATGAAACTCTCATCAACTTAGCAAGACTGTTTCCAAATAAATAAAAAATCAGGCTAGGGTGTAGCTCGAAGGTAGAATGCTTCTGAGTTCAATCCCCAGTACCACCAAAAAAAAAAAATTTTTTTTTTTAACTTCTTAAGCACATCAATCAAGTTTGCTTTTTTGGTTGGGGCGGAGGGTCAGCTGGGGGTGTAGCTTAGTGGTAGAACACCTGCCTAGCATGCACGAGGCCCTGGCTTTGATCCCCAGCCACGTACACATGCGTACACACACACAGCTTTAAAAAAGCACAGTAATAATAGGAAGTTGCAGGTAGCCATCTCTAAGTCAAATCAAGACTTGCATTGATGTTCGTAGTGATTGGCTATGTTGCCCAGGCTGGCCTCCCACTGCTGCCTGGGCATCCTCAGGCGCTGGCACTTGTGTTATTTAATTTGTGGTGCTGGGGGTTGAACCCAGGGTCATTCTACCTGTGAGCTGCACCTGTAGCCCTATTTTATTTTTTATTTTGAAACAAGGTCTTGCTAAATTGAGGAGGCTGGCCTCAAATCTGCAATCCTCCTGTCTCAGTCTCCCAAGCACTAGGATTACAGGCATGTACCACCACACCCGAAAGTAGCTGGTACTTGTGCCACTACATCTGGCTCTAGCTTACTTCTTTAATAAAGGAAGCTGGAGAAAAAAAAAATGACTTGTAAGCTGGGCATGGTGGCACATGCTTGTAATCCCAGTACTTGGGAGACTGAGACAGGAGGATGGCAGGTTTGCAGTCAGCCTCAGCTACTTAGTGAAGCCCTCCACAACTTAGTGAGACTCTCAAAAATAAGAGAATAGCAGGGCGTGGTGGTGCACGCTCATAATCCCAGTACTTGGGAGGCTGAGACAGGCAGATCGCAGGTTCACAGCCAGCCTCAGCTACTTAGGCCCTCTACAACTTAGACCCTGTTTCAAAATAAAGAATAGAAAAATTGGAAGCCGGGCGTGGTGTCGCACGCTTGTAATCCCAGCATTCGGGAGGCTGAGACCGGAGGATCCGGGTTCTCGGCCAGCCTCAGCTACCTAGTGAGGCACTCCGCAACTTAGTGAGACTCGGTTTCAAAATAAAGAATAAAAAATAGGGCTGGGGGTATAGCTCGGAGGTAGAATGCCCCTGAGTTCAATCCCCAGTACCGCAAAAAAAAGAAAGAAAAATTGGGCTGGGGGTGTAACTTGGAGGTAGAATGCCCCTGTGTTCCATCCTCAGTGCCACCAAAAAAAAAAAAAAACAACAAAAATTGTAAAACCTATCAATATGATCAGAACCAACTCTTTATCTTAATATCATTTTGTTATTAACTAGCACAAAGGAAGGTAGAGGTAACATTTACTCCTAAAAACTTAATCTAGTGGTTCCATTAATTTTGAATAATCTTCAATCCAGGCCATTTAATCTACAGAAATTTTATTCAGGGGTCCATATCAAACTATTGTTGCTAAGTTTATTTGACATTACTACTTTGTAAGAGTGGCTAAGTGATCTATATAACTATTAGTCAATTTTTTTGTTCATAATACATCAGTGTGGCTAAGTTTTAAAGAAGAGAAGTATATTTTACACACAGTTCTGGTCCAAGGTCAAGGGGGCCATGTCTGGTGATGGCCTTTTGGGTGGCCCAGAGCATCACATGGCAAGATTGAGGCAGTGTGTGGGGATGTATGTGTCCTGGTCTTTTTTTTTTTTTTTCCAGTATTGGGGATTGAACCCAGAGCATGCTACCTCTGAGCTACATACCCCCCCACATCCTATATTTTATTCTTTATTTTTTAGAACTTTTTTTTTTCTTTTGCAGTACTGGGGATTGAACTCAGGGGCATTCTACCTCCAAGCTACACCCCTAGTCCTATTTTTTATTCTTTATTCTGAAACAGAGTCTCACTAAGTTGCAGAGGGCCTCACTAAGTAGCTGAGGCTGGCCTCGAACCGGGATCCTCCAGTCTCAGCCTCTCAAATACTGGTATTACAAGTGTGCGCCACCACGTCTGGTCCAGCTGTATCTTGGTCTCTTTTTTTTTTTTTTTTTGTATGTGTGTGTGTGGCACTGGTGATTGAATCCAGGGGCATCCTACCTCTGAGCTACACCTCCAGCCCTATTTTTATTTATTTTTTAAATAGTTTCTCTGGGTTGATGAGAATCTCAGTACTTGCTGAGGCTCTCCTTGAACCTGCAATCCTCCAGTCTCAACCTCCCCAGGTATTGGGATTACAAGTGTGTACCACCACGCCCATCTTCTCCCTCTTAAAAAGCCACCTGGAGCTGGGCGTGGTGGCACATGCTTGTAATCTCAGTACTTGGGAGGCTGAGACGGAGGATCCGGGTTTGCAGCTACATCCCAGTCATTGCATTTTATGTTGAAACAGGGTCTTACTAAATTGCTGAGGCTGGTCTCAAACCTTTGACCCTCCTATCTCAGTCACCCAAGAGTTCCCATCCTCTTAATACTTTATAATGGGAGTTACATTTCAACACTTGGAGCCTTGGGAGACTCAAACCATATCAAAGATAGCAATAGCCGGGCGTGGTGCTTGTAATCCCAGTACTTGGGAGGCTGAGACAGGAGGGTTGCAGGTTCGAGAACAGCCTCAGCAAGTAGTGAGACTCTCATCAACCCAGCGAGACGCTGTTTCAAAATAAAAATACAATAGGACTAGGAGCCGGGTGTGGTGGCGCACGCTTGTAATCCCAGCATTCGGGAGGCTGAGACAGGAGGATCTGGGTTCGAGGCCAGCCTCAGCTATCTAGTGAGGCCCTCCGCAACTTAGACCCTGTTTCAAAATAAAGAATAAAAAATAGGGCTGGGGGTATAGCTCGAAGGTAGAACGCCCGAGTTCAATCCCTAGTACCGCAAAAAAAAAAAAAAAATAGGACTAGGGATGTAGTTTGAATGTAGAATGCCCCCTGGGTTCAATCCCCAGACCCCCCCCCCAAAAAAAAAAGTATAGTAATATCCAGTACTTGGAAGACAAGAGGATCAAATATGTGAGACCAGTCTTGACAATTTAGTGAGGCTCTAATAACCAACTTAGCAAGACCCTATTTCAAAATAGAAAGGTGAGGTTAGGGGTGTAGCTCGGTGGAACATTCCTTCGTTCAATCAACAGCAGCACACACACAGGCATAGCAATAGCTGATGAATTCCTGGACTAAGGTTATTCTCCAGTTGTACCCAAGATTTCCTCCAGCCTGTTTTTATTTGAAACACCTGTTAATAGTTCTATTAAATGGACATGCTTTTGTGGTGCAGTCAGTCTTCAGTTACTTGCCTTCCATATAATGACCTCAGTATCCTTTTCATTTCTCTTAAGTTTGGAGCTCAAGTGAGCCACCCTTCTCATCCTGTGTACATAGTTGCCTTTTGACTTTTTTCTTTTTTTGGTTCTGAGGATTGAACCTAGGGGCCTACTGCATATGGAGCACATGTTATATCTCTGAGATACATCCTCACCTACCTTTTTACTCTCTAAGTGATATTATCCAACTCTTGGTTATGGCTAAAGAAGGCATCTGTCTCAAAAGAAAGAAAAACTCCATATTTTGACTCAATTTTGGTGGAAGGCAGGGAACAAGATGACCTTATTCTCTCTCCTACAGTGTTACTATACATGTATCTTAAGGATTGTCCCCTCTTCAATTCAGCATAAAACTTACAATAAAACCTATTGTGGGTATTTCCTACCTCTAGCCATTTCCTTTGTCCTTGCTAGTGTGCTGCTTACAGAAACAGGTGTACTCTGCCCCCAATCTAGCAGGTCTCCTACAGTGTTTGAGGTGCACTCCTTTGTGTAACTAGCATTTCTGCCACGTCTTTATTGTTAAATTTCAGTCCAGTGGTCCTGAGAACAGTGGCAGTTCTAATCACCTTAACCTTTTAGTTATGGTTAAATGTTATATGTGTACATAGAAAAGCTAGTGGTTTTTTACCTTTTTCCCCTTCAACCAGTTTAGGATTATCTAAGGCATTACTGTTAATGCCTAAATAGTTACCTAAATAGTAGCTTTGTTCCAGTCTATTAGCTCATAATCAGAGGTGCTAAAAGAGTATGGCAGTTTGTTTCCCCATTAGCTCTATCCCCATATTCACTGTGTAACCTTACTAGCTGTAGGAAATAAGGAAAGAGAACAGCAGAGTGTTTTGTTTGCATCCTGGATTTCCTCAGTTCCACTGTATGTCCCTTGAATAGATATCTCTCTTCAGAAGTCAGGAATAAATCCAGAGCTGTCTACTGTCTTTTTTTTTTTTTTTTTGTGGTACTGGGGATTGAACTCAGGGGCATTCTACCTCCAGGCTACACCCCCAGCCCTATTTTTTTTATTCTTTATTTTGAAACAGGGTCTCAGGAAGTTGTGGAGTGCCTCACTAGGTAGCTGAGGCTGGCCACGAACCCGGATCCTTGGTCTCAGCCTCCCAAATGCTGGGATTACAAGCGTGCACCTCCATGCCCGGCTTCTATCTACTGTCTTTGCCATCTACATTACCCTCATTCTGTTGTGTATGTTTTACATTTATGGTGATTTTTCAGTCTACAGTGTGTTCACTCTTTGCTCTGTTGCATCTGTGTTTCTTTGTCTTTCTTTCCACTAGATTGTAAGCTCCTTAAGGGCAAGGTCAGCCTATAAGCAAAGCTCTGTGAACACCATGAAGGTGCCATGAATTCTATGGGCACTCAATAAACTTTTGTGAAAATGATGCAACTTCTCAGATGAACTGATTGTAGCAACTCTCTGAAAGTCTTTTCAATTTGGAATTTATAATTTGCCTCATTGCATCTGAGGTTTAGAAAGCTTTTTATAAGAAGGAAAGATACTTGCCAGATAATAATATGCTCATTTCCTTAGTTACTTTTCCACACTTCAGACATGTTATCCCACGTTAGATCTGCATATCTGGTATTCCTTAGGATATGGTAATGATTAATCCTTCAGGTTTTTTTGTTTGTTTGTTTCAGTACTGGGGATTGAACCCAGGAGCACCTTGCCAGTGAACTAGCCCCCAGCCCTTTTTGTTATTTTCAGACAAATTCTTTCTAATTGCCCTGGTTGGCCTTAAGTTTTTGATTCTCCTGCCTCAGCCTCCCAAGTAGCTGTAATTAACCAGATCTTTGTGTTTTCAAATACCAGTTTTGCATACTATGAAGCAGAGGTAACCTAATGTCCTCTAATAACTGTTGGTGCAATTCATTTTTTTAAAAGAACTTCCCATTACCACATAGATTTTTTTAAACAAAGAATCCAAACCATAAAGATAAGTGATTGCTACTTTGGTCAGTAAGCTATAGTATAAAATCAGAATGCTTTGGCTTACTGATGTTACAGTATTTATAGATTAAGATAACAATTGCATAATCTTCTGCTTGGATAGCAATTATTCAAATTTTTAGTTGCTGGAATTATTTAGAAGTAAACACAAGGAATGCTCTCCTCAGTTTAGTTTCACTCTAAGCATTTCAGTGTAATCACTATGGTGTTTACTCATTATTTTACTATTGGTTATTGCAAAAACCTTGAGTACAAATTCATACAGTGATCCTTTTGATAGGTTTTCTGGTTTCAAATCTTGAGTCCACTGCTTAAAGTTATTTCATCTCTACATGCTTCAGTTACTTTGTCTGGAAAATGGAAAGCAGTAATAGTACGTACCTCATTGGGTTATTAAATGACTTAGATGAATTAATTTATGTAAAATACACAGAATAATCCTAGGTAGGTGATCAACATTTACAGCACCTAGAGTAAATTTTCTTTAAAGATGGTTGCAAGTATAGCTGGGTGTGGTGGTGCACACCTGTGCTCTCAGTCTGGCCAACATAGTGAAACCCTGTCTCAAAAAGTTTGCTGCAAGTAAAGGCAGAAGCTTTATTTCTACATTTGAAAGTGTATGAAAACTCACACTGAGATAAACATTAATCCAGGAATTTAGGGAAACACAATAATTTGAAATGTAGTATTTGCTCTCAGTTTACTGGAAGAAAAACAGTCATATTAGTAAATAAAAAATGATGGCCAAAGCTGGGCATAGTGGCGCATGCTTGTAATCCCAGCATTGGGAGGCTGAGACCAGAGGACCCGAGTTTGCGGCCAGCCTCAGCTTCTTAGTGAGGCCCTCTGCAATTTAGTGAGACCCTGTTTCAAAATAAAGAAAAAAAAAATTGGGCTGGGAGTGTAGCTTAGAGATAGAATGCCCCTGGGTTCAATCTACAGTGCTTAAAAAAAAAAAAAAAATGATGGCCAGGTATGGTAGCACATGCCTGTAATACCAGTACTTGGGAGGCTGAGACTGGAGGATTACAGGTTCAAGGACAGCCTTAGCAAGTAGTGAGACTCTCATCAACCTAGAGAGACCCTGTTTCAAAAAAAATAAAATAGGGCTGGGGGTGTATATAGCTCAGAGGTAGAATTCTCCTGCACTCAATCCTCAGTACCAAAAAAAAAAAAAAAATTCCAGTCACTTCTCAACCCACTTCAATCTCTCATTTGCCCCCATTGCTCCATAAAAGTCTTGAAGAATCCTAGTGCTTATATGTGATGAAATTAAATGGATAATTTTTGTCTTTATCTAGGTTATCTCAGACCCTTAGCCACTTGACCCTTCTCTAGATTTGCACACCACCACACTGTTTTTCCTCTTACTTCATTGTTCATTACTGCCTCTCTCATTCTCTCTAGATCCTCCTTGATATTTTGTCCTTTTTTCTAGCACATATTTCTCCCTGGTCATTAAATGCTTCAGTTTTTAAATCTCAGCCCAAGTTTCTCTATTGACACCAAATTCCCTTTTTTCTGTGCAAAGATAAAATGTTCACATTTCCAACGATTCTCTGTGACATGTCACTGATCCCCAGCTGAATATTGACTTTCTCCAAAATCTCCATACTGCCTCCTTGAAGTTCCCACTTAGATGTCTGAAAGACCACCACAACGCAACTTGTCCAGGACTAAACCCACAGTCTTCCTCTCCTATCCCCAAACACGGTCCTCTTGCATTGCTCTCTGTCTCAATGTCACCTCCTCAAACTATGTTCCACAGAATTCTTGAACTATTGCAAAATATTATTAAAATATACTCCCAAAGCCATTCTGGCCCTTTTCCTAACTGATCTCTACATTGAAAGAGTAGCTGGTAGCCGGGCGTGGTGGCGCACGCTTGTAATCCCAGCATTTGGGAGGCTGAGACCGGAGGATCCGGGTTCACGGCCAGCCTCAGCTACCTAGTGAGGCACTCCGCAACTTAGTGAGACTCGGTTTCAAAATAAAGAATAAAAAATAGGGCTGGGGGTGTAGCTCGGAGGTAGAATGCCCCTGAGTTCAATCCCCAGTACC
>PVLC010041006.1:0-13569 GCA_004027655.1 Graphiurus murinus
GAACCCAGTGATCCAATCTTCTCATTAAGTCCCTTTTGGAAGTACATGATATTCTTCATTGTAGGCTATTTTTCCAAATTTCATGAATACTACACTTGTTAAATGTCAGCAGTAGGTGTGGTAGCTTGATAATGGTATGGTCACACCAGATGTTCTGTGAGAATTTTAAGAGATGACCTTATGGTATTGAGTCAGCCCAAAGTCATCATGAGGAAAAAAACAAAACTGGTTAACCCAAGTGACACTAGAGATTAAGCATCAAAATCTCTGTGAGAGTTAAATAAAACTATAAGTAAGTGATCTAATTGAATACTCAACTAGAGCACTGTAATGTTGAAAACACTGGGAGAAGGTTTACACTCTTACCAAGGAAGGATTATCACACTACTGAGTCTGATATTTTCCAAGGCTAAGAGTGTTCAAGGCCAGGTTAAGTAGATACACTTATGGGAATATTACTCTAACCCTAAATTATGACAGGCAATCACTAGGTAGTGAAGCTTTTATCATTATTTACTAATGGTACAGGTATTATAGATACAAAGTAAATGTCTTCGTTTGCTATTGGTTTGGATAGGACAAAAGATGAATATGCTGGATCATACTTATGGGAGGTAGAGAGGTGATGTTAGAATATGATACATGAAAATGTGGCTATAAATACCTCTATACTGGCAGTTAGGATGTATTATATAAGACTGGATGGAAACCAGGTGTGGTGGTGCACAATTGTAATCCCAGCATTTGGGAGGCTGAGACGGGAGGATCCGGGTTTGCAGCCAGCCTCAGCTACCTAGTGAGGCACTCCACAACTTAGTGACACCCTGTTTCAAAATGAAGAATAAAAAGGACTGGGGGTATAGCTCAGAGGTAGTATGCCCCTGAGTTCAATCCCCAGTGCCACAAAAACAAACAAACAAACAAACAAACAACAAAAAAAAAACTGGATGGAATTTAGAAAGTTTTGAACAATAGCATCCAAGTCTTTCGGAATGTGTGGTTCTTGGGAAAAGGTCATGTTTACTGGGAAAGAATGAAGAACACCACCATAATTTTAACTAATTTCATGGTATGTTAGATGTTAATCTTTGTGACACAGCTACAAAGGAGGGTAACAAATGGCTTGTCAAATGATAGAACTATACATGATTAGAAAATATTTTGGGGAGTTAATTTGGAGACTACAAATGATATGTGTGGGAACCACTTAGCCAGAAATAAGATTGAATTTGATCTCATTTTGGAAATAATTGCATACACAATTAAATGCCTTCATCAACAAATATAATTGTTTAAATAACTATAGATGATAGAGGAAAATAAATAATCAAACCTATATGAGAATGCCAGTGAGACTTGTGAAGAATAGATGGTCATAATTAACATACTTTGTAGAGGAAATTCATACTCCCCATTAGGTATTTCAAATCATAGTAATTGTGGGGATTTTAGTATACTTAATATTCTGTATAAAATGCTGTAATACAGGTAATGCAAAAGTAGTTGGGAAATATGTATCAAAAGGTATGGGCTAGATAGGTAATACTTACAGAGAGGAGGAAGAAAAGAAAAATGCTAGCCACAGACTTACAAGTCATTTTCTCCCTCTATTGTGGGATGTTCCTAGAAGGAAAGACTCATCCAAAACCCTTGTAAATATTCGAAAGAAAGCTCTCCTGTTCTTTAGTAGTGAGAAAATTCTTATATACAGAGTTCTTTTGACACATGTAATTGGTCTGTCTAGAATTGCTTATGTTAAATGGACCTAGAAATGTGTGAGTTTATGGGGCAGAGCTACCTAGGAAATATCAGACAAACCATGTAACTATCTAAGTATAAAATGGAGATGTTTCATGATACAAATAGCTCCCTTTTATGTATGTAACATTCCTTCATGTAACACTTAGAGCTTATATATTAAATGTAGACCTATATATTAAATGTAGACCATCACAGGTGCAAACGCAGCACAAAAGACCTGAGAAAGTCTTGCCTATCCTGGACTTCTGCATCCTTTCTTTACTCATAATTTCCTTTCTCCTTGAAATTATTAGTATAATTTGATTTTGGTAAAGATTATGAGTCCTTGTAAAGATGATTTGATAATCCAGTCCTTTATGTTATTTCAATCCACATCCCCCAGTGACCAAGACTTACCATAATAACCCTTTAAATTGGCTTCCTGGTTTTTCTAGATCCAAACCTTCCCTTTCTACTATAGAGAAAGATCAAAATTGCCTGCACCCTGATCCAAGTTCTCTAAACTTGCTCCCAATGTATAAGTGGATTGTTAATAATTAATATAAAATTATTTAAAAAATCATCATTCCCTGGCTGAAGAAACTGATCTAAGTCACATGTCTGAATGCAGCACTATAGTGACAGGATCTATTGTTTCCTGACTCTCTCCAAATAGAGGTAACCCCTTTTACCTTCTGCATCATCCAAGTGACTTTTTGAATACTTCTCTTGACACACTAAGCCTAGAAATGAAATCGTTTGTAAATATGTCTTATTTCTACAATTAGAACAGAAGCATGTGTCACTGTTTTCTAAATCTCCCACAGTGTTAGCAGAATATATTTTCTCTACAGGCACTCATGAATATTTGACAAATTAAACTGAGTGGACAGATAAGGCCTTTTGGTTTTCTTCAAAGCAGGGGAGATTATAATGATAACATTATTGGCATAAATGCATTCTACTCAAATCTGTTTTTCAAAGCTCTGACCTTAGAAGAAAAGATGAAACATCTTATTTTTTTTTCACATTTCCTTTATTGTGAGAAAAAAATGATGAAAATCTTTGAGTTTTTTTCCCTTTCTTTTGATGGTAGGGAACAACTTCAAGGAATTCTTTTCAATCTGTCCAACAGGTTTCAGAAAATTCCTGAAGTTATGGGAGAAAAATATGGGTGAAAGGAATAATTTGGCACCTGGAGAAATCAGGAAGCCTATTATATAATATTGATTTGATGATCAGTATCTCAAGTTGAATGAAAAATTACTGAAAAAGCAACAATCGGGAAATTAATATTTAAGGAAACGATATTTGTTAATTACTAAGAAATATTTACCTTGAAGTTCAATTAAAATCACAATAGTTTTCATTATAGTTTATTAAGCCCAACAGATGGTCAATTGGTTCCATTCAGGGAGTTATGGTTTATGAATGAACATTTTAATGAACATTTAGATACTAGAATGCTTTGGGAGCACCTCCTCTTATACACTTTCCTACCTTTGGCCATTCATTCACTAGCAAAGTCCAGTTACCACCTTGTCTTTGCTTGAGAAGCAATGGGTGGGGGCAGTTCAGAGTTTGGGAGCTTGTAGGTTAGGGCCATCACATGAAATTCTCAGAGGAAACAGTCAATATTTAGCACTTTCTTGCTTCAGTCACGTTTTCTCTTGCAATTAGGTGTCTTTTGGTACCTTTTCTAGTCATGCAAGCAGGTAGGTAAGTGTGGGGTTGTCTTGGGAAGGAAATAATTATGTTAAGAGGATTGCCTTCACTCTTTCATCTAAAACTCTAAATAAACCTCTCCCAAGTGTAAAACCAACTTTGTTAGAAAAATAATTTATCATGTAGACTTAGGCACCTGGAATTAAAAAAAAAATGTTTTTCCCTTTTTTCCTCCTAAGAACTTAGAAATAAACATCAAACATTGTATATCTTTATTAAACAGGGGTATGGTAAGAGCTGCAGTTTAAATCAAGCTATCTTCTTACTGGCTAATTTACTATGTAGAGTAGATGCATTTTAAAAAAGCTAAAGTTGAATCCATTTCCATTTTTAATGAAACCAATGGTATCAGTAAGTCCCTCTAGAAGTTCTTGAAGAATGTTTCTGGGAAGCATCATGGTCTACTCAAATGGAACTGTATTTGAAAGTATAGTATAACCAAGTGATAGCCTCACATGGTCATCATAGACTGTTTTTCATTGTAGACTATTTTTTACTAGCAAAGTTGATTGCCAGTATTTTTTGCATTGGTACACAGTATTGATCATATTTATTCAATATTGTCTTGACTTCAAGAGAAAAGTTTCATAATTTGTAACTTGTCAACATATTTTAGATTAGGACATTTTTCTTTCTTTAGAAAATTATTTTTTGTTTGAGTCATTTTGGGGAGGCTAATCAAAGTTTCATGTGATGTGCTATTTTTTTTGTTTTGTTTTGTTCTGGAAGTTGGATTTCAGTACTATTGGGTAATACTCAAAAATGCTTTAAGATGTAGTCACAGAGTAGTGTTGACATAAAAACCACAATAAAAATAATTTCAAATAAGTTCAAGTTTTTTTCCCTTTCATTTGCCATACTATGAAGAACAATAATTGTGTTCAGGCCAGTAATAACTCTTATTTCTCCTTTCAGTTTTTTTTCATGCAAAGCAATTGCTTGTGACAAATGGCTTTAAGGTTTCTCCTACCTTGACCAAAAGATTAAAAAGGCTTTTTCTGACCTCTAGGCCCTTGACCTCACTTTCTAGACTAATGCATTTACTTTAGAAACTTGGAATTATACATTCCTTTTCTATTCCTTTGAGATGTAAAATTTTTAAAAGCCTCCTGCTAGTTTTACAGTAGGAAAGTCTTTCTCAAGGACCCAGAGACATCCCTTCCACAGAAAGGCCTTACTCTGTCTCTGTCTCTGAGGGAGGGTGGGAGTCCATCTTTGGCAGTCCCTTTGCTTCAAATTGTAAAACTACCTCCAGTCTTGAAGGTAGGAGAAAGTTTACTTTTTCTTTAGGCAAATTCAATTAACAAACACAAATTGTCTAAGACCCCACTCCTGCTCCACCAGTAACTGGTGTAAAAACACAGCAGCTTTTTGTTTTAGCAGAGTTGCACTCAGACTTGGACCTTTTCTTCTATTACAACAATCTTAAATAAAGTGTTCCTTACTTGTTCAACTTAATTCAGTGCAATTTTTGTTTTGATACTCCCATGCTTTACTTTCTATTTTCTCTTGAATTTTATAAAAAGCTTTTCCCTAACTATAGATATTTTCCTTATCTTTTTTTAAAAATTGAAAACCCCCTAAAGAACCCTTCTGTACATTCCATGTAAAGCAGGATGAGAAAGACACAGATGGGCTAAGCTAGACTTTTCTTTAGCGGAAAAGAGAGTGAAGGGCAGGGAACATTGACAACATATTTATGCCTTCAACGTTACAATACTGTCTAGATAAAAATTTCTCATGGAATACATGCACATTAAATTGGTGCACACTTAAAGAAAGAAAATATAATATTCCAATAACCTCCCAGAACTTGATGTCTGGATAGCACCAAGAACTTGATCCCTGGTTTCCTTGTCTCTACAGTCACTAATTCAGTCTTTTCTTAGAACAAACAAACCACAAACAACAGCAACAAAAGGCATAGTTAAAGCTTGTTTTCATCAGATGGCTTCTAGATTTGAAGTTTTTAATGGCTCTATTTCATGTTCTCTTTCAGCCATATTTCTCGACAGGGCATTTAATCCTCTCGATATTCCATTACATTGTTAGTGCTCAAATTCATTTTCTTTAGGCTGGTCTCTTCATGGTCTCATGAGCATGCCCTGTAAGTTCATTCTTCCACATCTTTAATAATGATGTTCCTTTGTCCTGGAATCTCATTTTTACCATTGTTCTCTACTCTTAAGAAGAATGCAGACACGAACATTTGAAATTGTCCATGACAATCCTAGTGCTCTTTGAACATTTTCTTTAAAGCCATAGACATTTACAGGGAGTTTTATAAAATGTTTTAAGAAATGCAATATTTCATTTATTTGCTATTATTGCAAATGATCCTTTTCACAAGAATGAGTTTTCCCGATAATGATAGCACTGGAAGCTCATGAATTATATGCTTTAAATATATAATTGTGCAGGAAAGATTTCAGTCAAGTATTACAAGCATCTCTGCTAACTAAAGAATATAAAACATACTAAAGCCATTAATGATTAAGAATCATTATTATGAACATCAATTATTATATTTGGTTAATATAATATATACCAAGCTATATAAGACTATTTTTTATTTTTAAAATACTTTTATTGGTGCATTATAGTCTCACATCATAATGTAGTTTATGGTGATAGTGACATATATATACACACACAGCACTTGGTGAGTTTTTTCCTGGTTCCCTCCCCACTCCCTCCTTGCCCAGACAAAATATTGAGATTGGCATTGATATTCTCACGTAGGACATAATGTCAGTGGAAGTTTTTCTTTAATTAATTCTCTCTTTTAACCTCCTCCCCAAAACCACCTCCCTTGCTCCAGCAGAGTTTCTCATACATTATCTAAAGTCACTCTTATAGCCCAATTACTCTCTAGCTCATGCATATGAAAAAAGCATAGGACTCTTCACTTTCTGTGACTGGCTATCTTAACAATGTTCTCCAGGTTCATCCATTTTCCTGAAAATGCTATGATTTTATTCTTTCATTGTGTGTATATCCCATAATTTTGTGATCCATATGTCTGTTGATGGACACCCAGGTTGGTTCCATAATTTGGCTATTATAAATTATGCTGCTATAAACATGCCTATGCATGTATTACTATAATATTCTGATTTCATTCCCTTTGGAAAGATACCCAGGAGTGGTATATATAGTTGGATCATATGGTGGATCCATTCCCAGTTTTCTATGGAATCACCACACGAATCTCCGTAGCAGCTGCACTAATTTGCAGTCCATCAACAGTGTAGAAGAATTCCTATTTCCCCATGTCTTCATCAGCATTTATTATTTTTTGACTTCTTGATGGTTGCCATTCTGCTTGGGGTTAGATGGAATCACAGTATAGTTTTGATTTGCATCTCCCTGATTGCTAAGATGTTGAACATTTTTTTGATGTATTTATTGGCCATTTGTATTACTTCTTTTGTGAAGTGTCTGTGTAGCTCAATTTTCCATTTCTTGATTGAGTTATTAGATTTAGTTCTAAGTATTTTAAGTATTTTATATATTCTAAATGTTAATCCTCTATCAGAGGGATAGCTGTATCTTCTATTCTGTTCCATTAGTCTATGTGTCTATTTTTGTAACAATATCAAGCTTTATTATTTATTATCAAGTTTATTATTATTATATCTCTGTCATATAATTTAAAGTGAAGAATTGTGATGTCTCCTGCATGTTTCATATTGCTGAGGATTGCTTTGGCTATTCTGGGTCTTTTATTTCTCCAAATGAAATTTAGGACTGATTTTTCTAGGTCTATGAAGAATAAAATTGATATTTTGATAGGGATTGCATTGACTGTGTAGGTCACTTTTGGTAGAATGAACATTTTGAAAATATTCATTCTGACATTGAAGAGCATGGGATATCTTCCCATCCTCTAAGATCTTCACTTTCTTTTTGCTTTATAATTTTCATTGTAGAGATCTTTGACCTTTTTAGATATAGTCCAAGACATTTTGTTGTTTTTGAGGTTATTGTGAATGGAATTATTTTCTGGGTTTCTTTTTCAGTGAATTCATGGTTGGCGCATAGAAAAGGTACTGTTTTTTTTTTTTTTTGGTACTGGGGACTGAACTAAGGGGTATCTACCTATGAGCTACACCCCCAGTCCTATTTTTAATTCTTTATTTTGAAACAGGGTCTTATTAAGTTGCAGAGGGCCTCACTAAGTAGCTGAGGCTGGTCTCGAATCCTGATCCTCCTGTCTCAGCCTCCCAAGTACTGGGATTACAAGCATGCACCGCCACGTCTGGCTTAGGTACTAATTTTGTAAGATTGATTTTGTATCCCAATACTTTGCTGAATTTGTTGATCAGCTCTAGAAAACTTTTGGTTTTTTGCATCTTCTAAGTAAAGGATTATGTCATCTGGAAATAGAGATAATTTTGATTCTTCTTTTCCTATTTGTATTCCTTTGATTTCCTTTTCTTACCTTATTGCTTTGGCTAGATTGTCAAGTAAAATATATTAAAAAGGAGTGATGATAGTGGACATCCTTGTCTTTTATATGTTTGCTTTGGGTTTATTACATGTTACCATTATGATATTGATATAAGTTCCTTCTATTCCAATATTTCGCAGTGTTTTAAGATGAGTAGATGTTAGATTTTGTCAAATGCTTTTTCAGCATCTATTGAGATGATCATGTGATTTTTTCCTTAGTTCTATTTATGTGGTTAATGACATATATTGATTTGTGTATGGTTAACCAGCCTTGCACCACTAGAATGAAACCAATCTGATCATAGTGTACACTTTTCTCAATATGGTTTTAAATGTGTATCAGTATTTTGTTTAGAATTTTTGTATCTGCATTCATCAAGCATATTGGTCTATAATTTTCTTTTCTTGAGATATTTTTATAAAGTTTTGGTATTAAAGTAATACTAGCTTCATAAAAGGAGTTTGGAAGGTTTCCATTTCTTTCTATTTAATGAAATAGTTTGTAAAGTACTGGGTTTAATTTTTCTGTATAAGTTGTATAGAATTCAGCTGGGAAACTGTATGGACCCAGACTTTTCTTTGGTGACTTTGTATTGCTGTTTGTATTTCATTGCTTGCTATTGATTAGTTTTGGTTTTCTATATCCTCTTGTTCAATTTAGGTGGATTGTTTATGTCTAGAAATCTGTCTTCTAAGCCGGGCGTGGTGGCACACGCTTGTAATCCGAGCATTCCGGAGACTGAGACCGGAGGATCCAGCTTCGAGGCCAGCCTCAGCTACCTAGTGAGGCACTCCGCAACTTAGTGAGACTCAGTTTCAAAATAAAGAATAAAAAATAGGGCTGGGGGTATAGCTCGGAGGTAGAATGCCCCTGAGTTCAATCCCCAGTACCACAAAAAAAAAAAAAAAAGAAAAAAAAAAAGTGGAAATCGGTCTTCTATGTTTTACAGTTTATTGAAATATAAATTTTCAATGATTTCTGGGAAGATGGAAACTAAGGGAAGTAGCACATCTCAGTCGTGCTGAGACTCAAAACTGAATTTACTATGAAGTAGTGTCTTAACAACAGAAAAAAAAAATCAGTAAAAAAAGTGAACAAAGCAATGAAAAATTGAAAGATGGCAGAAACAAAGCCAGAAGACAGAACAGAAGACAGCAAAGTACTCTGTGCACTTTTCCTGGGGAACGACTGTGGCCATGGGGTAGTCGCGGCGCCATCTTGCCTAACTGTGTTGGGACTGCTGGCACTGTGGCCTCCAAAAAACCCCAGCAAATAAGCCAATGACTTCCTCAGAAAAACAGCAAAAAACCCAACAACAACAACAACAACAACAACAAAACCCTGAAAATTGAAAAGCTTCAGAACCAGAACTAGGAAAAAAAAAAAAAAAGCAGAGGATTGTATAAACTCTCTACACCTCCCACCTGGAGAACAGAGTCTTATGGAACTACAGCTGGTGGCTGCTAGTACTGCAGCTTCCAGAGACCTCCAGGGAGAAGCTGTGAATTATTGTGAGGACGGTGACTACAGACCATCAGTAAAAGTGGTTGACATTTTGCTCCATGCTCAACAGGGATTCGGCTAGATCTGGACACCATGGCTGTGGCTGAATCCATCTCTTCTGGTAGTGATCTTGAACAGCTAGTAGCACCCATCAAGACTATAAGTTAGCCAGCTGTTCCAGTGGGAAATGGATGTCCCCAGACACAGGGACCTGTGTGGCAAGAAAATAGACTCACAGGAGCCTGAGGCTCTGCAAATCACCTCTGCAGAGGTGAGGATGGTGACTACTATCTGTCACAGCAGAAATTCAATTTAGTAGATAGCTCCTAGAGGCAGGCAGGTGGGAATTGCATTCAGCAGTTTGAGGAGCCCTTGTAGAGTTCCTAGGAATCACCATGGGACATCATTCCCTGGTGTCTGGGGAAAATAGCTCACCCTAATGTGATGCAGGCTCCAAAAGCAATGAACTTGCACCAGGCCATGTTTGGGTACTACAAACACCAGCACAAACAGCAAAGTCCAGGATGGGCCCCTGGGAGTATGGCACCCCAAGACAGGGGTGGAATGCCTAGGGCTAAGGAACAGAGCCACCCAAGCCCCTGGTCAGGAATTGTGGATTCTCTATCTGCCAGACCTTGGGCCTAGGGCAGAGTGGTAGAAGCACCATCTGGACCAGATCATGCCAAGAGGCCAGGGGCCCTGCAGAGTATCACTTAATCCCAGCCACAAGCTGGAAATTCAATACTCTCTCTGCCAGCAGAGTTTGCACCTAGAATACATGTATTCTAGTGACTGAAAGTACCTCACATGAGTGTAACAAGCAGCTCTGGAGTAGTGTCCCAGGGCCATCAAAACTCAGTTAGCTGGGCCATAAATTAGGAACATAGCAATTGCCAGCTTTGGTGAGCCTAAGCCCACAGGTCACAGAGATCAGAGGTTAACACTCTGCAGTATTAAAGGCTCACAATCAGCAGAACAGCAGCAGTCTCTGGGGTGCATTAAGTCCTAATCAGCAGGCTGCAGGCTCTGAATAGAACAACATATTCTTGGGCCCTGAGGAGTTGGGGCCAGGAGAACACAGTGGCATGCAGTCAATCAGAGACTTCTGTTTGCTTGCAGTAAGAACTATATATAGTTAAAGAGGTTCTGGGGGACAACTCAAAACTTTGCATTTTTACTGATATGCAAGAAATGCAACATGATGAATTTCAAATTTTGATCTTCAATATGATGAAAGGCCTCAACGAAAGTATACAGAAAATGAAAGAGGAAATTGAGACTTTAAGAAAGAACCAGAAAGAGGCTCTGAATGAAATGAAGGAGTCAATAAATGAATTGGAGACAGCAATAGACACCAACTATGGAAGGCTAGACCACATGGAAGACAGGGTATCACTCCTGGAAGACAGTTCATTCAAAACTAAAAGCACAGTCAACAGTATACAGAAGACATTATAACAATACAACCTATACATTCAACAAATATGGGACAATATGAAATGTCCAAACTTACTGAGAGAAGGCATTGAAGAAAGTCTAAAAGCACAGACCAAGGGTATCAGAAACCTCTTCAAAGAAATAATTTGAGAGAATTTTCCAAACATATAAAATAACTTGGATATCCACATGTAGTAGACATATAGAACACTGTTAAGACAAGATCAAAGAAGGACCTCCCTATGCCACATAATAATCAAAATGAATAACATAGAGGCCAAGGAAAGAATCCTAAAGGCAATAAGAACAAAAGAACAGGTGACATTCAGGGACAAAACAATAAAATCACTCTAGATTTTAAAACTGTAGTCTTAAATGCCAGGAGGCACTGGTATGAAGTACTCCAGACCTTGGAAGAAAACAATCTCCAACCAAGACTGATATATACAGTAGAGATATCTTTCAAAATTGATGGAGAAATAAAAATGTTTCAAGATTAGCAGAATCTTTAAAAATTCATGACCCCCCATACTTAAAGAAATAAATCATAAAGAAGAAAAAAGAAGCAAATTCCAAAACCAGAAAAGAGGTGAACTCCACCAGGTGGGCAACTAAGCAAAGGAGAAATAACACTATATCAAACAGAATATACAATACAAAATGATAGGAAACAAAAATCATATTTCAATAATAACATTGAATGTCAAAAAGGTCTTAATTTTCCAATTAAAAGACATAGACTGACAGCTATCATAACCCAACTATATGTTACTTGCAAGAAACTCACCTTACAACCAAAGATATTCATATACTAAAGGTGAAAGGATGGAGAAAGGTATACCATGCAAATGGAGACTGAAAACAGGCAACACTCATATCCGACAAAACAGACTTTAGCTAAAACACATCAAAAGAGACAAAGTGGGACACTTCTTATTAATAAAAGGAACAATCCAGCAAGAAGATATAATGAGAGTAAACACTTATGCCCCAAAAGTGGGTGCACCCACATTTGTAAAACAAACTCTTTGGGACACACACAACCTACCTAAATTGAACCAAGAGGATATAGAAAACCTAAACCAACTAATAACAATAAAGAAATAGAAACAGCAATAAAAATTCTGCCATCAAAGAAAAGCGCAGGTCCAGATGGGTTTCCAGTCAAATTCTACAAAATCTTTACAGAAGAACTAGTCCCAATACTTCACAAGTTATTCCATGAAATCAAAAGAAATGGAATTCTTCCAAACTTCTTCTATGAGGCCAGTATCACATTAATACCAAAACCAAATAAAGATACCTCAAGAAAAGAAAATTACAGACCAATATCATTGATGAACATAGATGTAAACATTCTAAACAAAATACTAGCCATGTACATTCAAAATGAAAATTTTGAATCATAAAAATTGTACACCATGACTAAATTAGTTTCATTCCAGGAAAGCAAGGCTGGTCGAACATATGCATATCAATATATGTTATTCACCACATAAATAGAACTAAGAACAAAAATCTCATGATTATATCAATAGATGCTGAAAAAGCATTTGACAAAATCCAACACCCATTCACCCTAAAAACATTGCAGAAAATCAGAATAGAAGGAACATATCTCAACATCTAAGGCATATACAATAAACCCAAAGCCAACATCATACTGAATGGGGAAAAACTTAAGGAATTCCCTTTAAAATCAGAAACAAGACAAGTATGTCCACTATTACCACTCCTTTTCAACATATTCCTTCAGACTTGCCAAAGCAATAACACAAGAGAAGGATATTAAAGGAATTCAAATAGGAAAAGAAGAATTAAAATTATCTTTATTTGCAGATAACATGATCCTATATCTAGAAGACCAAAAAATCTCAACCAAAAAACTGCTAGAGCTGATTAACAAATTCAGCAAAGTAGAGGGATACAAAATCAACCTAAAAAAATCAGCAGCTTTTCTATATGCCAACCATGAATCCACAGAGAAAGAAATACAGAAAATAATTCCATTCACAATAACCTTAAAACCAATAAAACACCTAGGAATAAACCTAACCAAAGAAGTAAAAGACCTCTACATGAAAATTATAAAACAGTAAAGAAATTGAAGAAGATCTTGGAAGATGGAAAGATATTCCTTGCTCTTCAATAGGCAGAATAAATATCATAAATCTGGCCATTCACCAAAAGTGATCTACAGAACTAATGCAATCCCTATCAAAATACCAATATCATTCTTTATAGACCTAGAAAAATCAATCATGAACTTCATATGGAGAATCAAAAGATCCAGAATTGCCAAAGCAATTCTCAGCAATAAAAACTATGTGGAAGGCATCACATTTTATGACTTCAAGTTATATTACAGAGCTATCATAATTAGAACAGCATGGTATTGGCACAAAAACAGGCACACAGACCAATGGAACAGAATAGAAGTTACAGAAACAAATCCACATACTTATAGTAAATTAATCTTTGAAAAAGTGGGTCAAACACATATACTGGAGAAAAGACAGCCTTTTCAACAAATGGTATTGGGAAAGCTGGTTATCAATTTGTAGAAAAATGGAACTAAATCTATACCTCTCACCCTATACAAGAGTCAATTTGAGATGGATCAAAGACCTGGAAGTTAGATCAGAAATGGTGAAGCTACTAGAGGAGGGCATAGGTTCAACACTCTGACATATAGGCACAGGTAGAAA
>PVLC010041007.1:0-13567 GCA_004027655.1 Graphiurus murinus
CTTCCTTTCAAATTAAGTGTGAGGTTGTTTTCTCCGCCAGTCCAGCTCCATATCTTTATGACTAACTGTAGAATTAGTTAAAAGCACTAGCCCTTTCCCTACACTTCCCATTCCCAGAATACAGGAATGGTCCCAATGAAAAGGTAGTTGTAAATAGGGTGGTACAAAGACTGGTAGTGACAGAAACCAGCCTGCAGACCCTCAAACAGTAAACCTCCAAACAGTGGCATTTTCCTAGATTTGAAGATCCAGAATGACTGAGAGAAGACACTTGCCACACCATCCCCTTCCAGAACTGCCCATTTCTTAGGAGTAATGAATTACCCCAGCGCCCATCTGCCTAAGACTGAGATGACATTCCCACAAAAGATGCTATGTAAACTTTCTCTCAGCAGTGCCAAGCAAGCTGAACCCAAGCACTAGCTTTTCCTCTCCCAACCTGCTGCTAGCTTGTTGCTAAAGAAAACCCTTTCTTCTCCCACCACTCTGTCTCTCTAGTTATTGTTTCTCCCAAGCAGTAGAAGAACCCAAGCTTCATGGTCAGAAGAAACTAAAAATTAAAAGTGGAAGGAAACAGCACCCATAGAGTCCCTTCAGATATGCAATAATGGGTATGGTTTCTCCATGTGTCCTTATGTGAAAGCCCCTTGACCCCAGGCCTCCGCTGCTCCGTGCAAAGCCTTTGTGATCCTTCCCAGTCTCCACTGGGAGTTGGATCAATTGCAGTCCACTTTCAGGTCACGGCTCAGCTTATGATCACATGTGGGCTAGACGTTCTCAGTCTGCTCCTCTAGATCCTGCCTCCACCTTCTCCATTCTACTGTGTACTCCAAAGGCTCTTTCTTCTTATGCCTCCTTTGACAAACACTGCCCAAGATCCCACCCCACCCCCTGGTAAGCACTGTTGTAACCTCTGCTTCTGTGAGTTTGACATTGTTAGATTCCACACATATGAGTGAGATCATGCGGTGTTTGTCTCTCTGTGCCTGGCTTATTTCAGCCCAGCTCCATGGATTTAACCCTTACTGTGAATAGCATTCCATTGTGTCTATCTACCACATCTTTATCCATTCATTGTTGATAGACACCTTGGTTGATTCTATATCTTGACTCTAGCACGTCACTGTGATCAGTGCTGCTTTAATAAACATGGGGGTGCAGATGTTTCATCACACTGATTTCATTTCCTTTGCATAGACCCAGAAGTGGGATTGCTGGATCATACGGTAGTCCTATTTTTAATTTTCAAGGGACTTTCATACAATTTTCCATAATGGCTGTACTAATTTACACTCCCATCAACAATGTGCAAGGAGTTCTATCTTTTCCACATCCTCATCATCACTTGTTATCTTTCATTATTTTGATAGTACCCATTCTAATCATCTTATTGTGGTTTTAATTTGCAATTTCCTGATGATTAGTAATGTTCAGCACTTTTTCATATACCTCCTGGCCACTTGTATGTTTTCTTTTAAAAAATGTCTGTTCAGGTTTTTTGCAATTGAGTTTTTTGTTTTCTTGTTATTCAGTTGTTTGAGTTTGTTATATATTTTGGATGATAACCTTTTATCAGTGATGTGATTTACAAATATATCCTACTATTCTGTAGGTGGTGTCTTCACACTGTTGATTGTTTCCTTTGCCATGCAAAAGCTTTTTTAGTTTGATGCAACCTCATTTGTCCATATTTTTGTTGTTGTTGTTGTTGTCTGTGTTTTGGGATCAAGTCCAAAAAATTATTGCCCAGACCACACATAACTTTTCTCCAGGAGTCTTAACTTACCATGCATTTGTCTCCATGGTGCCCTGGCTTCTTGTTGGGTTTGGCCAATGAGAGACTGGTGTGAGATGGAAGTCAAGAGAGGCTAAGGATGGATTCACCATGAAGCTAATGAGGCTTAAACTATAGGTTTAAGCTTCATTAAGATTCTTCCCAGGTTCCTTCCAACCCTCTGGGAAGAATCTTCATAATGTGCCTACATGAGTTGTGTTTTCATGAAACTGAAAAAGGAAGATATTTTTACCTCCATTGAATGTGATCTTCATCTCTTTCTGATCTGACTTTTTCTCCTTCACACTGCCCTCTCATTGGGTGTCACTCAAGTGGCTGTAGGCATTCTTGGCATCTGGCTAAGAAGACATTGAGTTGAAGATTGGTTTAGCTGGATTTGGTGGAATATACTTATGTGATTTGCAGCCTCTTCTGGGTATGGCTAAGTTATTGCTCGTGAGGTTTCAGGGGCTAGGAGTAGCAGAGTTTTGTCTTACTCAAATGTTATGGATCAATATTGCCTTCCTGGACTCCTCACTCTGCCAAGCTGGAGTGCTTGCCTCTGCTGAACCGTGCATTGCCACACTCTCCCCTTGTCCTGGAATACTCTTTCCCAATCATGAGCACTTAGCTTCTTATTAATACCCTGATGATTTGACATAAAATACTGATGTGGATGAAAATGACATGAAACTCATAGTATCACAACAAAAATGATAAGTACATACCATCAATTCAAAGAGTATTTAGGATTAGTCACTAAACAAACTTGAAATACTCTGAAATCGTATACCTATATTTCATGTAGATACATTGTGAAGATTCTTCCCAGAGAGTTGGAAGTAACCTGAGCAGGTGAAGAGTTCATTAGCTTAAACTGTAAGAAATTTGGTATTGATATCCCCAAATTTCACAGCAGTCTATGATTTATTTATTTATTTATTTATTTATTTATTTATTTATTTATTTATTTATTTATTTTCGGTAATGAGCATTGAACCCAGGGGCATTCTGTCTCTGAGCTACACACCCAGCCCTTTTTATTTTTTAGTTTGAAACAGGGTCTTGATAAGTAGCTGAGAATCTTGCTAAATCACTGAGGCTAGCCTCAAATATGCAATCTTCCTGTCTCCTCTCAAGTATTTGGATTAAAGGTGTGTGCCACAACAGTCTATGAATTTTAAGTGGTGTTACTAGTGGTAAGTTATAAAGCTGGAACAAAACTTCTTTTAATTATTCATAGCACACACAAATTTTGATAAACCATGCTTAAAGAAAATCATAATTGCTTTCTATTCTTCTTACTAAAAACTATGACCTTTTCTAGCCGGGCGTGGTGGCGCACGCTTGTAATCCCAGCATTTGGGAGGCTGAGACCGGAGGATCCGGGTTCCCAGCCAGCCTCAGCTACCTAGTGAGACACTCCGCAACTTAGTGAGACTCAGTTTCAAAATAAAGAATAAAAAATAGGGCTGGGGGTGTAGCTCGAAGGTAGAATGCCCCTGAGTTCAATCCCCAGTACTGCAAAAAAAAAAAAAAAAAGATATAATGAAAGAGTACACAGTAGAAAAATACAGAAAATAGTACTTTAGAGATGTGTCAAGATGTTAATAAAATAGTATGATATTTCTCTAAATTTTGTGATATCTATATTTGTCAGATTATTCTAGTTTGCAAAGTTATGATTTCTTTTATAAGTGTAAATAAAGATTTGTTTTGCACCTAATTTTGTATGCTTTTCCTAAAAGTGGCACAGCAAATTGTATAAGTTTTGGACCTCTTCCCCGCCTCCATATCTGGATCCATCCTTACCAGGTCTACTTTCTGCCTGCCCTGTCATAGCTCCTCGGGGCAACTGTCTTCTACAGCAGAAAGTAAAATTTGTTCTAAAAGCCTTCCTTTCTCTTTGCCTCTTGAGCTCAGGGGTGGTAAAGCCTGCTTGGAAGTTAAAGCTTCTCTACCCTTCCCTGTTAGTTTTCCTGAACTCTGCTCACATTTTTTATTGGCCTTTCATGATAATTGTCTTAATGATCCCTTTAGAGCATATTCCTTTCTGATAGGATCCTGAATGATACAACTTGTATAGAGCAACGTAATGCAATGCATGTTGGAGGAGAGTTTCTGGAGCTGCCTCAGCCCTGTCTTGCACAATGCTTATGTCTAACCAGTATGGTGAGGTGGCAGTTCTCAAACTTTGGACTGTAGAACTTATGTATACTTTTTTAAATTATTGAGGTCTCCAAAGAACTCTTTCTTGTTAATGTTGGAGATGATCTATCTATTCATCCATCAAATATATATAACATATATATATATACACATATATATACGCATATGTGTGTAGGTGTGGTTAGAAATGATAACCAAGAATTTTTTGTTTGTTTGTTTGTTTTGTGCTACTGGGGAGTGAACCTAGGGGCATTCTACCTCTGAGCTACACCCCCAGCCCTGTTTTTTAATTTTTTATTTTGAAACAGGGTTTCACTAAGCTGCAGAGTGCCTCACTAAGTAGCTGAGTCTGGCCGCGAACCTGCAATCCTCTGGTCTCAGCCTCCCAAATACTGGGATTACAAGCATACGCCACCACGCCCAGCTAAGAAGTTGTAAATATTTAATTATGTATTTATTTTATACTAGTAGGCCCATTATATATTCATGTAAGTAACATTGTTATGAAAAATAACCATATTTTCAAAAATGTTAATGAGAACCATGGCGGTGTTTTACAGTTGTCCAAGTGTCTTTATTGTCTGACATAACAGAAGACAAGTAGATTCTCACATTTGCCTTTGAATTCCATATGTTGCAATGTCACATGTCATGTAACATTGGAAAACCCTACTAAACACTCCCCACAGGACAGGAGGGGAAGAGGCAAGACGCTGCTCAGTGTTAAGATAGTTTAGACCTTATCCATTCTCTCAGGGAGCCTTGGGGACCAACATTATTTGCTGGATCACATGTTGGGAATCACATTTTGGGAACAGAGAAATGGGCACTGATTCGAGTGTTAAGATCCTTGGGTTTTAGCCCTAACTCTGCTGGTTCCTACCAATAGGATGTGGAGGAAATTGCTTAACTTTTGTCAAATACAGTTTCCACATTTACTAAGTGAAAAGTGTAAACAGAAGAATTAAAAATATTCACTAATACTAAAAATTGTAAAGCCTTTAATTTGTAGACTAATGTTTACTAAAAGAAATAATAGGTGCCTTCTGGCCACCTTAGAAATTGGTTAATAAGATGTCAGTATGTTATATCTGAATATTAATGGTAGGCAAATGCCCTGGTGTTAAACTTCTGAAGGAAGGTACCAGAAAAATAAAGAAGGAAAAAATGATGTAATTATGATTTATGTTGATGAGAAATTCACATATATATGAGAACTCTCAATCTTCACATTGCCAAATGTCATTCAGAGATAAGATGTGGTTATGACAAGGCATTTTAAAGCTTCCTGGTAAAATTACAATAATAATTCTACTAAACTTTCCATTAGCTAGGAAAAGGAGTATTGTTGCCAACCTCAACAATACTCAACATGAGTGTTTTCAGCTAATCGTGCATAAAACAATAATATTAAATGCTGAGAGAAGTTTACAAATTTTAAGAGCTGAGTTAAGGAAAAACAATCCCCATGCTGCCTCTGGCTGGTTTGGACTGAGGGCAGGAATGTCTTTTGTACCTCTCTCCACCCTTCCTGGAAAGTATCCTGCCCATGGAACAGCCTTGTTCTGGAACATCCAGTTAAGCTGGATCTCTGGGCATGCACTTGTCCAACCCGAGGACAGTGTGTACCAACAACACAATTCCTTGCCTTTCCTTTTCTTCCCCTGGGGCTTGATCTTATATCTGGACCCACAGAAAACTGCCACTGGCACACTGGGGTGGTAATGGTGGTAGACATCAAAATTAAGAGGGAAGAAAGAGGGTCAGGATCCAATGGCAGAGTCAGTTATTGTTAACTCAGACAACATCAACACAATAGTTAGTTGCTCCATTTAGAAAAGAACTTTGTTTAACTTGTGGAACTGTCCGTGTAAGTCATGCTCTTTGGATATGTCATAAAATGATCTAACCTGTACATGACAGGCTGGATTATTAGAATCTGCAGCCTTCCATCATTTGCAGAATTTGGTTTCATTTATGGTTCCCCCAACTGAACACTGATTATTCACTTTCAGATTCATAGAGAAAGAGCTTTCAGTATAACTAGCTCTGAAGCAACAAATTCTGCGGCCTAGCCAGTCATCAGTTGTCCCACGTTCAGCAGGGTTTTACTGGGCATCTGTATGGACAGGCACCAGGTGTGCCATAGTTAATAAGATAGCCATGGCCCCTGCCCTGTGGACCTTAGGATCTAGTCTCCCTCCACTTAGCAATATGACAATTTCAGGAATCAGTCAATTATCCATTCCTAAAGGACAATTGCTTACCCAGGAAGAAACCATCCCCTCAATTTATCCAATTAAAAATAACTCTGGGGACTGGAAATGCAGCTCAGTAGTTATACTTGGCATGCACAAGGCCCCAGGTTCAATCCGATTGCACCCCCACCAAAAACAAACTACGAAGAGACTACATGTGTGTATCTGGGGCTCAACACTAGTTAGAAAGACAGGACTAGAAGCCAGCTCTACTAAATCCCAGACTCCCCCTCACGTTTGTTTTTCCTCCCCTGAAAATCCTAAGTTCAAATTTAGAGTACTTATGCCAGCAAGTATCTGCTGACATATGCAATAATAATGACCAGTTGACTCTGGCAAAAGAAATGTCTTGTTTATCTGGTATATTTGCCTATTGCTGGAAGACAGTTGTGACATAAGCTTGTTTTCCATGAAACTTTCCATAGTTTTAAAACCAAAGTCTAACAGAAAACTGGACCCTGGGAAGTATTTCAGACAATTTTGATTGAGGGATGGATTTAAAGGATAAATATTAAATAATGACATCAATCTCTATTATTTTACATGTAAAGAAAGTCTCAGCAAAGCTTACTTTTCATAAACATGAAGCACCCCTTAAGTTGGCTTATCAAATTAGTAAAAGAACTTAACACAACCTTTGAACCAGAGATTTTTAAAAATTGTGAAATATATTTAGGAGTGGGAAGACAAGATAAGTGTCCTTTTTATTTTTTATTTTTTTTCCTTTCAGGAACCTAGTGGGTTCAAGGTTCTTTCTTTCTTTCCCTCTTTCTTTCTTTCTTTCTTTCTATACTGGGATTGAACCAAGGGAAATTCTACCTCTGAGTTACACCCCCTATTTTATTTTTTATTTTGAAACAGGGTCTCACTAGGTTGCTGAGAGTCTCACTAAGTTGTTGAGCCTGGTCTTGAACCTGTGATCCTCTTGTCTCAGCCTCCCAAGTACTGGGATTACAGGTGTGTGCCATCATGCCTGGCTTTCTTTATCTTTCAGTACCAGAGTAGTCAAATTTATGAGACAATTGTCAAGTAGGTGTTCTAGTTGTCTCAAAAAATATTTCTTTTTCAAAAAAGGACTAAAGATGCTCACAAAGAATTTTGGCAACACTGGGAAAGCGTCCTCTTTTGAAGGTGGGGAGAAGTGGGGAAATGGAAAAAAAGAGAAGGCCAAGAGACCTGGCATACCCATGGCACTCAAGTTCCCTTCCGTGCTTTCTCTCAATGAAGCAGGGAGGACACCGACACCATTCCTATATCACAGACAAAGAAACCGAAGTTCAAGTTGTTCACTTGTCCAGGCACATGACCAGAAGCACAAAACCTGATCTAACTTATAATTCTCCTACTTACAAATCCTACATGCTTCTCCCTCCTCAGGCATGGCTACTGTGTCGGTTGTCACAAGCCTGGCATATCCAACATTGAATTTAATTCTCACAACAACTCCCATGAAATGGATATAATTCCCAAATTCAAAATGGAGAAGCTGCCCTGGACAGGTGAGGTCATCTAGCTAGGGTCCCACAGATCACTTAGTCACTCAATGAGTGCAGAGTTGGGTTCTGCCTATTTCAGTGTCACTCAAACAGACTCTGGGACTCTATGGGTCTGCTCTCAAAAGCTTGAACGTTCTCTTCAGGAACTTTTACATTTTGTAGTTTTAAAGTGGGCATGGTGGCACATGCTTATAATTCCAATACTTACTTGGGATTTCTCAATCAGCCTCAGCAACTTAGTGAGACCCTCTGCAACTTAGTGAGACCCTGTTTCAAAATAAAAAATAAAAACAGAATTGGGGGTATAGCTCAGAAGTAGAATGCCCCTGGGTTCAATCCCTAGTAACACACACACACACACACACACACACACACACACACACACATAAATTATACTTTTAATTTAAAGAAAATACTTAGACATATATCAAAGCCTGTTTTAGCTAGTCAAGCAACACAATGAAGTTCTAGCACAGGCATCTGTATTCCTGTTTAGATTACCAATAGCAGTAATAACTTGGCCTTTAACTGTGTCAGCAAGCTGGGCGTTGTGGTGCACACCTCTAATCCCAGTGCTTGAGAGGCTGAGACAGGAGGATCACAGGTTTGAAGCCAGGCTCAGCAACTTAGTGAGGCTCTCAGCAACCTAGTTTCCAAATAATAAAAAATAAAACAGGACTGGCTGGGGGTGTAGCTCAGAGGTAGAATGCCCCAGAGGTTCAATCCCCAGCACCACAAAAAACAAAATAACAAAAGTGTGGGCAAACATTTCTGGCCTCACTGGTTTGGCATGTCATATCAGAACGACATTGGTCTCCCACAGTCCTACCCAGAGAGGATTTTTTTTTTTTTTTTTTTTTGCTAGCTATATAACCAAACTTCTCTTTTGATAAAAGAAAGAACTGAAAGATTATTAGAATATTAAGCCATTTAATAAATCAAGATACTGGAAACTCTAGAACATCTGATAAGAGAAACTTTAATGGCTTCGCTGGATTTGGAATGAGGAACAAGGAGAGTTTTCTGGAAGCTTATTGACACCAAGCACAGTTTTAACTTAATTTATATGTTAATTTGGGGTGACTGGGGCAAGTAGAGATTCTGGGGAAACTGAAGCCCTCCAAGTCATTTTCAGCAAACTGCTAGCTGGAGACTTTTGTTTCACATCATGAAACTGTCACGCTAATGTGGGAATTTCATTATGTCATATTAACAATGAGAGAACAGGTAGGCCTGATACCTGTTCCTTTCACCATAGGTAAAGGCCAGTTGATATCAGGGTCCAAGGTACAAAGGACATTTCACCAGGGTTTAAACAGAAAAAAAGTGCTGAATAATCACTCAGCATAATTAGCAAAATGAGTTGAGCTCAGATAGTTCAATCGCTCAATACACAGAAGTCTCAGTGGCCAGAAAAAAGCCAGGAATGACATTTGAAGACGATGTTTAAAACAATATGTAAAATTATAAACTTTAATAAAGCTTCTTTACTTTGTTCTTATATAACTGTTAGGTTTCATCAATCAGTAGACAGGGACCAAAAGTAGAGCTTTTATTGTATTTTGAGATGTATTGCCTATCTTGTAGAGTGAGTTTCACAGTGGATATCTGCTATTTTTGCCCAAGCATCCGTTTCGCCTGCTGGCAGAAGTACCCTGATTTTTATTAGCATATCCCTGTCTCTTCTTGCAGCCCATGTGGTTAGCAGCTGCTTATTGGCTGGAGCAGAACAGAGTATTTCCATCACTGCAGAAAGCTCCGATGGATGGGTAAGACCGTCTAGATCTTAACCGAGATGATATAAAATAATATTTGTTAAAGTGATTTATAAACTTCAAATCACTTCTTACAAACTTTCTTTATTGCATGGAGATTAAAGGGGAGGAAAGTAGGGAGGGGAAGAGGAGGTGCAGGGGAATTAATTAGACCAAATGATGTTATGAGCAGGTACAAATACATCACAACAAAACCTTCTATTATATATAATTATAATTCACCAATGGAAATATTTTTTAAAATACCTCCATTATTACTATTATGACTAATCACATTCATTTTCAGTCACAGAAAGGGAGTAATTTTCTACAAGTAGATGGAGCATGTCAATCGTCAAGAAAATCTTTAATATTTTCATAAAACTATGATACTCAATTATGATTTCAACTCTTTCCCTCTTGTAGGCTTGTCTAAAATTAAGTGCCTTTTTCCCCAGATCATTGCATAATTCCTCCACTTTAGTGACTTTGAGCCTTTCCTGATTGCACAATTCAAATGCAACTCTAAAGATAACTCTAAAGATACTTCCCAGAGGACAGGGATGTGGTTCCCACCAGAGCTTTGCCCTTGGGAGTTAAATCAGTGTTGAACTTGGACTACCAAATGGATTAGAAGCAATATAGATTTTAATGGTTAAAACCACAGTGTTCTATCAAGGAGCTTCGGATTTCAGAACTATAACAACACAGGTTTCCTTCATTACTGAAACTCATTCTCCAAACTCGCATTATCTGAAGCCAGGAACAGAATTCATTTGGATAGCAATTCTTTATAATTGTATAAAGAATAAAACATTCCTGCAAAGCTCTTTATCCTTGGAAGTCCCTCTCCCAGAGCCAAGAAACAATATTGGCTGATGACATTCATTCCATAAGAAAATAGAAAGTAGCATTTCTTCCATAGCTTCTTTTTGTGCCTTGGTAATATGTTTTGAAGACTGACAATCATTTGGTCTTGTAGTGTGGAAAGAAGTCATTAATGTCAATGGCATTTTGAAATGGTGCCTTTAAAGCTGGATATAGTGGCACACGCCTGTAATCCCAGCTACTCAGGAAACTAAGGGAGTAGGCTCACATATTTGAGGCCAGTCCAGGAAATTTAGTAAGATCCTGTCACAAAGTAAAATTTGAAAAGGACTGGGGATGTGGGGCACTTGTCACACACATGTAATGATAATATAGGGGAGATTGAGACAGGAGGACTGCAGGTTTGAGATCAGCCTCAGCAACTTAGTGAGCCTCTTGGCAACTTAGCGAGATCCTGTTTCAAAATAAAAAAAAAAATCTGGGGGTGTAGCTCTGGGGGTATAGCTCAGAGATATAATATCCCTCGATTAAATCCCCAGTACCCAAATAAATAGGGCTGGAGATGTACCTTAGAGGTAGAGCACTCCTGGGTTCAATCTCCAGTATCCCCTCCACACACACGCACACAAATAGTATGTTTAGAAATTTAATAAAAAATCAGAAACCAGGTGTGGTAGCACATGCCTGTAATCTCAGTACTTGGGAAGCTGAAACAGGAGGATCCTGGGTTCAAGGCAAGCCTTAGTAACTTGGCAAGACCCTCAGCAATTTAATGAGACCTAGTTTCAAAACAAAAAATAAAAAAGGCTGGGGGTATAACTCAGAGATAGAAATGTCCCTGGGCCCAATCCCCAGTATGAAAAAAAAAAAGAAGTATAGGAGGAAAATATATACATATACATATATATTTCAATTTAGAAGGTGGATATATAATTATACACAGATGAGGTTTTAGCCAATTAAATGTATCTCAAATGATGAATGATTGTAAGAAGGAGAGAAATCTCTGACAGTTATGAAGTGTTAACATGGTTAACTAGAGAAGTGTCTATTCAGGTTTACCCAGTGAAGAGGAAGGAAAGTAATTATTCAAAACCTTAACTGTCATCTCTTTCATCTCCTAAAACAATCGGGGAAGGTATAATCTATTTCAATGATTTATAACATGATGATCAGCCGGGCGTGGTGGCTCACGCTTATAATCCCAGCATTTGGGAGGCTGAGACCGGAGGATCCGGGTTCACGGCCAGCCTCAGCTACCTAGTGAGGCACTCTGCAACTTAGTGAGACCCTGTTTCAAAATAAAGAATAAAAAATAGGGCTGGGGTATAGCTCGGAGGTAGAATGCCCCTGAGTTCAATCCCCAGTACTGAAAAAAAAAAAAAAAAATAGGGCTGGGGGTATAGCTCGGAGGTAGAATGCCCCTGAGTTCAATCCCCAGTACCTCAAAAAATAAATAAATAAATAACATGATGATTGTACCTCTAAGCCACGTCCTTCCCTTTGCAGACAGTGACAGGGAGAGAGTGTGACCAGCCTACAGCTCTGCAGAAACCTCAGTGAGGGCTTAGCTAAGTAAAGGGGGGAGAAGGCCTGGAGCTGAGTTTGAGGCAGTGGAGGTTGTCTCATAGTAAAGAGAGGGGCTCTTAAGTTGTGGGGATCCAATGGTGTGGGAGTAGAAGGCGAAACCTAGAAACTACCAAGGGAGTCTTGAGGGGCAAGGGAAACTGAGTCAGTTTTGTTTTGTGCTGGACAGAGCTGCAGCACAGTCACCCTTGCCCCTTACTCCAGATGTTTAGTAAATGTCTGATTTGACAAAGGAGTTTTTTTCTTTCTTGTGGGCATGATAGGACATCAAGAAAACACAACTGAATTGCACATCGGAGTCATATTGAGCAGACGAAGAGTGACCGTGAAGGAAGGTATTATTCTTAAACTTGGGCCAGAGAGGCCCGGCCCCCAGCAAACAGGCCCTGCTCTAAGACGATAGACCAGTAGACCACTCACACCGGAGTACAGTGGCAGCTCCTGGCCTGGGACCCGCTAGGTGGACAGTGGGGCCTGAGATCCTGCTGCTTCTCCGAGCTTCTAGAAGGTATTAATGCTGCTCCTTGTAGACCATGCTCCAGGAACCTTGTCCTGATGGCCCCAGCCCATGGCCAAGACAGCACATTGTCCCTGGGTCCACCCTTGGAACACATTGCTTGTACCCATTCCTCGAGGACTAAGGTTTGCCCAAGGGGTGGCTATCTGAGGGCAGGACAGAGCATCAACATGCCCAGCTGTCCCTGAATGCGTGTGAGGTTCCTGAAGATGTGAGGCAGTGGGGGAGGAGGGTGTGGGCAGAAAAGAAGGGGTGACTAGGGGTGGGAGGGCTCTTGGTAGACAGGATCCAGCTCTCCCCCACTGTTTTTTTGTTGTTGTTTTTTTTTGGTTTTTTGGTTTTTTGGGTTTTTTTGCAGTACTGGGGATTGAACTCAGGGGCATTTTACCTCCGAGCTAAACTCCAAGCCCTATTTTTTATTCTTTATTTTGAAACCGGGTCTCACTAAGTTGCGGAGTGCCTCACTAGGTAGCTGGGACTGGCGGCGAACCCGGATCCTCCAGTCTCAGCCTCCCGAATGCTGGGATTACAAGCATGCGCCACCACGCCCGGCTGTCTCCCCCACTGTTGAATTCCAGTGGGAAACCAGAAGAATTCGAGATTTCTAAATTTCATCCTGGCCTTCTAGGTTTTCATGAAGGCATGTTAGCTGACATCGGAGAATAGTACCTATTTTTTTTTAATAGTTTGTTACGTATTTAGTTGAGTCTGCCCTACTTTGCCCTGGACTCTGAAAATATTACGGGCAAGTCTGTACAAAGAAGACACACCTCAAGCCCCAAGGCAGACCAAGAGTCCTGCAGGAGCTGCCAGAACAAAAGCTCACCAGGAACCTGTAAGAATCCTGGCAAGGGTGTGCAGTGGGAGGCCTGAGCTGACATCTGGGCTGCATTTAAATATTGGGCAGGTATCAAAATACGAAAAAGCAAAACATGATAAGACTGTGCTTGATGAAATGATGACTTCACCCACGGAAAATTTACAGTCAAATTAGAGAGCATATAAACAGAGCCAAACAATACATTAGCAATGGTTTGTTTCATACTTGGAAGCACATGAGAGACTATTGAAGATGCAAGTAAATTAAACGATACCTACGACACTGAGAACATTGCATCTTATTTTAGTTTCCCATTGAAAGAAAAAGGGTAAAACCTAGAGAGGATTATCAAATACTATTTCAA
>PVLC010041008.1:0-13554 GCA_004027655.1 Graphiurus murinus
AAAAAAAAAAAAAAAAAAAAGAATTGAAAGAATCTCCCCCCCCCCCAGTACTAAGGATGAAACCCAGGGGCTCTCTACCACTGAACCACATCCCCAGCCCTTTTTATTTTATTTATTCATGTATTTTATGGTACTAAGGATAGAACCCAGGAGTGCTCTACCCAGTGCTATATCCCCAGCCTTTTAAATTTTATTTCTTTATTTATTTTATGGTACTAAGGATGGAACCCAGGGCATTCTACCACTGAGTTGCACCCCCATCCTCTTCTGTTTGTTATTTTCAGACAGGGTCCTACTAAGTTGCTAGGGCTAGCCTTGACCTGGTGATCCTCCTGCCTCAGGCTCCCAAGTATCTGGGATTACAGGTTCTGGCAACAGAATCTAAATATCTGATAGAATTATTTCAATGTTAATTGACAGTACAGCGACAACTAGAATGTCCTTTTTGATAAGAAACACATACTGACATATTTAGGAGTAAAGAATATTCATATCTGCCATCTATTCTCAAATGGTTAAAAAAAGATGATTGTATATATTATATATGGATGTAATATATATACACATATATAAACATATATAGTTGTGGCCATATATGTATGTAATATACATACCCATGAAGAGAAGGATATAGCAAATTATGGCAAGAGAGTAACATTTGGAGAATCTGAGGACAAGGTATATGGAATTCTCAATACTAATCTTGCAATTTGAATTATTATATTATTATCTATTTATTTTTGTAGTACTAGGAATTTAACCCAGGGGCATTCTACCTCCAAGCTATAACCTCAGCCCAGTTTTATTTTTTATTTTGAAATAGGGTCTCACTAAATTGCTGAGAGTCTCACTACATTGTTGAGGCCCAGAAAGTCGCTGAGACATTTTTGAGATGACTCAAACATGGGCTCTGGCACAGGGAGTTTCCTACTTGCCATCATGAGGCTTGGCGCCAGGCTGCACTGCTTTGCAGCCGGGGAACGGGAGAGTCAAGGCCTTCAGAGAGACGCAGGTGTGATGAGAATAGTAGGAGCAGCTGGCAACGCTCCCCTGTCACAGGCTGTGCTAGTCAGCACGCAAGGGCTTCTGTGCTCAAACAGTGTTTGTGAGGACCTGGGTCAATGGTGATGCAGGAAAAGGAAGACAGCAAAATTTGTTGACATTTGGGCAGTACTTCTCTGTAGACCCAGGTGGTGAATCTAATGTTCCCTCAAATTTAGTTGTGATTCTACTTCACTGATCAAAATAAAGCATTTGAATTAGATTACACAGTTTGTTCCCCTGGTTTTTTTTTTTTTTTTTTTTTTTTTTTGGTGCTAGGGATATTTCATTTCCCAGCTATACCCTCAGTCCTTTTTCATTTTCATTTTGAAATACTGTCTTGTTTAGTTGCTAAGGCTGGCCTCGAACCTGTGATCCTCCTGTCTCAGCCTCTCAAGTACTGGGGATACAGGCATGCACCACTGTGCCTGGCTTGCTCCCTGTTTTTTTTACATCCTCTTTCTTAATCAAGAGGCTCATTACCACTTTCTCTGGCCTAAGTTTCTACCCCATTGCTTCAACAACTTCCTAGTTTCTGCTGTGTTTTGACCATCTTGGACTTGAGATATTAAATGTGGTTTCAATGTGAAGGTGACAGATCACCTTGAATAATTCAGGTAGTATGTGACTGCTGTACAAGGAAAAATTTTAAATTATTTTTGTTATTGATTAATATACCAATATGCAGCCGGGCGTGGTGGTACACACTTGTAATTCCAGCATTCGGGAGGCTGAGACCGGAGGATCCGGGTTCTCGGACAGCTACTTAGTGAGGCACTCCGCAACTTAGTGAGACCCGGTTTCAAAATAAAGACTAAAAAATAGGGCTGGGGGTATAGCTCGGAGGTAGAATGCCCCTGAGTTCAATCCCTAGTACTGCAAAAAAAAAAAAAAAAAAAAAAAAAAAAAAAAAAAAAAAAAAAAAAAAAAAAAAAAAAAACCACAAAAAAACCCAAAAAACAAAAAAACAAACAAAAACGAAAAAGAAAACGATATGCAAAATAACTTGAATGTACACTTGAAAAACTACTCAACTCTTGGAGCTGAACATTTCTTTAGATTGCATCCCACCCAGTGAGGGAATTCTTTGTTGCCTCTGACACCTGCAAATTGGAACAATTAAATTTTATCATATTCCAGGTTTGAGGCCAGCCTCAGCAACTTGGTGAGACTCTGTTTCAAAATACAAACACCTGGGAGTGTAGCTAGGAAATAGAATGCCCCTGGTTTCAATCCCCTGTACCAAAACAAAGCAAAACAAAACAAAAAAACAATTATCAAATCTTCCCAGATGGGCGTGGTGGCACATAGCCGTAATCCCAGTACTTGGGAGGCTGAGATAGGAGGATCACAGGTTCCAGGAGAGCCTCAGCAATTTAGTGAGACTTTGTTTCAAAATATAACACAAAATAGGGCTGGGGGTGTAGCTCAGTGGTTAGAATACCCTTGGGTTTAATCCTAAGTACCAGAAAAAAAAATCTTCCTGGAAGGAAGTGAATAGAGTCATCATAGAAAAATAAGCAACTGGGAGTGTGGAAGAATTGTTTTTCCTTTTCAGTATATGCCTGTGACTTTGAGGGAGGGTCCCCAGGCTAAAGAGCTATGAGAGGAACTGATGGCAACCAAACTCTAGAATACTCAAAAAAAGCAATCTGTTTTGACTGAAGCATTCACCCGAAAGAGAGCAAAGCAGATTTCTGAATTTACTATGAGGCTTGTGTTATTTGCTTGGCAAGGTGTTAAGACACATTTTAGAAACTTGCATAGGCATCCAATACAGGCAAGTGTCTTTAATTTGAGAAGTGTATGTGTGTGTGTGTGTGTGTGTGTGTGTGTGTGTGTGTGTGATATTCCAAACTATCAGGAATCAGTACCTCTGAATTTGAATTTTAAAACATTGGTATTTTAGAAAAATCAAATAAACACATCCCAAATCCAGAATCTTGACTCTCAGCTCTTAGATCTGAAGATATGCTCTTAAGGAAAATGTTTAGATACCTAAGCTCTTAGATTCTGTTTTGTCTGTATAGAAAAATCATAAAATTCTAAGATAATTTTTGCCTTTTAATTAATTAATTAATTATTTTGGACCCCAGGGGCCTTCTAGCACTGAGCTACAGCCCCAGCCCTATTTTATTTTTTGTTTTTGAAACAGGGTCTTACTAAGTTGCTGAGGCTGGCCTCAAACCTGCGATCTTCCTGTATCAGCCTCCTAAGTACTGGAATCAGAGGAGAGTGCCACTTTGGCTGGTTTCCCTTCAATTTAATGTGAAAAATTCTGTTAGAAATGGGAAACTTGTGCTTTTAATATCCTTTGGCTTCCAGCCAAGGTATGGAGTCTGCTACTTGTCCTCCGAGAATCCCAGGGGAGAAGATTCTCAGTGAGTGAGTTGCCTTTAGTTCTTTCTTCACTCCACATATGCAATGTGCAGAGCCCGTGATGGCAAACAGTCTGTGAGGGTCACCATTTGATGAAAAGGAAAATGGAGAAGAAACGGTCTCCCAGAAATCAGAGAAATCTGCCAAGTTTTAGGACGGTAGGTTTTAAAGAATTAACAAAGCCAGGTATGATGACACCAGTAATCTGAGTACTTGGGAGGCTGAGACAGGAAGATCACAGGTTCATGGCCAGCTTCAGCAACTTAGTAAGTCCCTAAGCAACTTAGTGAGACCCTATTTCAAATGGGCTGGGGAGAAAACTCAGAGATAGAATGCCCTTAAACTTAATCTCCTGTACCACTTAAAAAAAAAAAAAGAAAGAAAGAAACACTGGCAAATAAGCATGCAAAAAGATGTTCCACAATAAGATATCAATATTATTACATAAAATGCTGGTGAGGTGAGGGTGTGGACAAACAGAAACTGATGGAAATGTAAAATAGTATACTCACTCTTAAGATAGTTTGGTAGGTTTTTTCAAAACTAAACATACTCTTACCATATAACCAGCAGTTATGGTCCTTGGTGTTTACCCAAAGGAGTTGAAGACTTATGTCTTTACAAAAGACTGCACACAGACATTTATATCGGCTGTATTCAGAACTGCCAAAACTTGGAAGCAATCCAGATGGCTTTCAGTAGGTGAATAGGTAAATAAACTGTTACATCCAGACAATGAGGTATTATTCAGCACTAGAAAAGTCATGAAAAGACCTTAAATGCATATTACTAAGTGAAAGAAGCCAATCTCCAAAGGCTACATATCATATGATTCCAATTCTATGACACTCTGGGAAAGAGCAAATAATGGAGATAGTAAAATAATCAGTGGTTGCCAAGGTTTGGGGTCAGGGAAGGATGAGAAGGCAGAAAACAGGATTTTTAAGACAAATATGTTTTGGCCAACATCCTCACTGCTATAATACAAAATGACTGAGCACACAATTTAGAGGGAGGAAAATTTATTTGCTCACAGTGTTTTGGAGATTCTGGGGTTAGTCCATGTGAGGCCAGGGTATGAAGCTCAGAGTATGACAGCTGTAAGTGGAGAGATAGAGTGTGTAAAGCTCCACTCTCGTGTCCTGGAGGCCGCAAGCAGAGAGTGAGTAGGGGGAGGAGTGGACATTATATAATCCCCAAGGCCATACCCCCAGGACCCACTTTCTCTAGCTATACCTTACTGATCTAGGTTACTGATGAGTTTACAACTCTCATGACTTAACTCTATCAATCCTGAGATTTTCAAGGGACATTGTATATCTTACCATAACAGGGTAGAACTACTATGTTTGATACTATAATGATGGGTACATGCCATTATGTATTTGTGTAATGACATAGAATGTAGAACACTAAGAGTAACTTCTAATGTAAACTATAGACTTTGGGTGATAATAATGTTAACATAGGTTCATCAATTGTAACAAATGTATCACACTGGTGGAAGATTTTGATAATGAAGGAGGCTATGCATGTGTGTGAACTCTGTGCCTTTTTCTTAATTTCGCTATGTACCTAAAACTGTTCTAAAATAATAAAGACATTTAAAAAAAGAGAAGTAGGAGGCACACACATATAATCCTCGTACTTGGGAGGATGAGACAAGAGGATCACAAGTTCAAGGCCAGCCTCAGCAACTTAGCAAGGCCCTCTGCAACTTAGTGAGACCCTCTTTTCAAGTAAAAAAAACTAAAAGGGCTGGGGGTGTAGCTCAGAGGCAGAACACTCCTGGGTTCAAACCCCAGTACCACATACATATACACACAAAGAATTAATAACTTGGTTAAGTGGCCATGACTAAGTTAAAATTGGAAAGTTATGGATGTGTAATCAAAGAGACATCTGAGTACCTTGAATGTCTTATTATTATTATTTTTTAACAAATATGGCTTGGTCTCTTCAATTCTATATTTCTTCTGCTTTCATCTGAATTAAGGATCTCATGACCTCATTCTAAGCCATTGCTCTAGCTGGCTACATGGTTTTGAGTCTCTCTCTCATCTGATCCAAATTCCATACTACTGCCAGAGTTGTTTTAATTTTTTTTTGGTACTAGGAATTGAACCTAGGAGCATTCTACCTCTGAGCTACACCCTCATCCCTATTTTATTTTTTTATTTTAAAACAGGGTCTCATTAAATTGCACAGGGCCTCACTAAGTAGCTGAGGCTGGCCACAAACCTGCGAGCCTCCTGTCTCAGCCTACCAAGTACTGGGATTACAAGCATGTGCCGCCAGACCTGGCTGAGTTGTTTTAATTTTACAGGAGTAGGAGAAGAAGAAGAGGGGCTGGGCATGGTGGCACACTCCTGTAATCCCAGTACTTGGAAGATTGACACAGGAGGATCACAGGTTTGAAGCCAGTCTCAGCAACTTAGCAAGACCCTGATTGAAAACAAAAATTTAAAAGGGTATAGCTCACAGGTAGAATTCCCCTGGGTTCAATCCCCAGTACAAAAAAAAAAAAATCAAACTAGCCATAATCTTCCCATGAAGTAAGTGGCAGCATCCCTTTCATAGAGTCCACGGTTTGCTTTCTCCCATGGACAGCAACTTGTCCCATGAGGCTAAAAATTAGTCTCACTTCATTGGCTTTGGAGTTCTCGTCTTCCCTAAAACTTAATAGGTTCTCTGTCTTTGGTTTTGATGGTAATTCAAAGTAAAGACACCCATTCACTTCACATCTTAACAAATCAAGTATTCCTGACTTCAGAAATGATTTTCTGGGTTCGGTATCTCAGAACCATAATAATTGATTTGGCAATACAAAAAGGCATTTACAAGCAAAGTATGATGAGGCTCCTTTTCATTTGATACTCAAAATGTCTTCCATAAGTCTAGCTTATTAAAGCAACGTGTCTCTCATAATATTTATGCAATTTCTAAATGAGATGGTCATAAAATTGCTATAAAATATTAAAAGTCTATTCTCTGCTGATGATAATGATGCAAATATTGATGTGGGCTTAGTAAAAAATGTTATGCACATGCTCATCAAAATGGATGGATGGCGATAGTGAAATATTTCTTTACGCCATACATAAACAAGATTATGTGCTTTTATTTTTTTCTTAGTCTTCTCTAATGATGAGAGACAGCCTTTGTGTTTATAAGTGTGATGTTCATACATCTTCACATTTTTTATGTTCAAGTTTCTATATGATATGTTTTCATACATTCACTCTTCAACAAGTGTAGACATGCAAGGTACCATGCTAGATGCCATATGGAATAAAACATCAACAAAATGACTCAAAAGCTCCAAAGTCCACAACTGTGAGGTGAGGTTGGAGATGAGGAAGGTAAGGATATGCAAAGAGCTAACCAGAATAGCACCCAAGAGAATGAGTGTAGAATAAAGGTGTGATCATTATGCTAAGAAAGTGAAGAAAAAAGGAACAATTACTCCAAGCTGGAGTACCAGAGGGACCTTTATGAAAAAATTGGTAATTCTCCTTGATCAATGAAAATCCCCATGTAAGCAAGCTACCCAGGCTTCTCCAACATAGGAAATCCTCCCTTCCAATACCAGTACTCCTTCAAGGTGAACTTGGTAGTGACCTCTGTTGCCATTCAGTAGAGAAGTAATCGAAATGTCTATTATAAAGAGCAGAAAGGAGAGAGTATATGTGGACACAACTTACAAAGCCCAGAGTGACTTAGAACTCTCAAGTGTCTATCATGCTGGCTCTTATTTTTAGTAACCTCTATGTTGTTAGCATTAAGTGAATCTGAAGGGACCACTTGGTGACTCTGGGGCACTTCTAGTGAACCTGAGCACTCTTACTTTCTTGCTTAGGCTGAGGTCTCTAAAGTCATAACCACAGCTCTGGGGATCTTGAGCTGATGAAAGCTAAGCCCACTATGAGGCAGCCTGGCTCTTGGCACAGCCTCCTCCCTGCCAGGCATTTGGGAAAGGATGGGCACCAATTCAGCCCGTTCACTTCTTTTCCATCTCATCCTTTGCTTCAGATTCATCCAAACATAAGCATCTAGTCAGCATCCTCATGAAACTCTATGCATTTGGGGAGATGCCAGGAAGGGCTGGTAGCTGGCTAGGTCTTGGAATGGCTGCATTAAGAGGCTTGATCTGGCAGTATCTGTTGTCCACTCCTTAGGAAGACAGAGTAGATTGTGGTGTTTTAAAACATCCACACAAGCCAGGTGCAGTGGTGCACACCTATAATCCCAATACTTGGGAGCCTGAGACAGGAGGATCCCGGGTTCAAGGCCAGCCTCAGCAACTTAGCAGTACATTGAGTAACATAGAAAGAGCTTGTTTCAAAATAAAAAGGGCTGGGGGTGTAGCTCCAAGGTAGAATGCCCCTGGGTCCAATCCCCAGTCCAAAAAAAAAAAAAAAAAAAAGAATCTCCACACCAATTCTACAGTTCCTGAAATGGAACCTATCATCTCCCTTTGAATGTGGGCTAGCCTTTGGTGACTGGCTTTTTTTTTTTTTTTTGCGGTACTGGTACTCAGGGGCATTCTATCTCCAAGCTACATCCCCAGCCCTATTTTTTATCTTTATTTTGAAACAGAGTCTTACTAAGTTGCAGAATGCCTCACTAGGTAGCTGAGGCTGACCGCAAACCCAGATCCTCTGGTCTCAGCCTCCCAAATTCTGGGATTATAAGTGTGCGCCACCATGCCCAGCTAGGTGACTAGCTTCTAATGAACAGAATGTAGAAGAAGGGACAAGTAAGTGTTGACGCTGGGTCATAAAAGGTGGCACTGCTTCTGCTAAGCTCCTACTCTCTTGGGACACCAGCCTTGGGACGCTGGAGCCTTTGCATAAGATGTCTACCTAGAGGCCACCAGGTCAGAGAAGCTGAATGGAGAGATCACATAGAGATAGAGAGACATGCCCAAGAAGCCCCAGTTGTCCAGCCCCTTAGCATTGTGACTCTCCCCAGCATCAGCTGCCAGAGGTGAGTGAGTAAGTCCTAGGCTCCCAGCCTTGGGGCCACCTTTGCTAATGCCAGGTGGCCCTGGGATCATCCCAGGTGACATAGTGGAACAGAGGTCAGCATCCCTGCTGAGCCCTGCCTATAAATGCAGGTTTGTGAGCAAAAGGAATGCCTCTGCCTTCAGCCATTAAGGTTTTTGGTGGCTTATCATGCAGCCAAAGGAGTTGGAATACCTACTCAGCCAATTAGACTGTGGGTTAGCTCAGTGGAAACAGAGCCAGACTTGCTATTTTTGGAGATTAAGTTTCTAGAGTGGGTCTTTCTGTCTGATACACAGAGGATATGTTCATTTCAATCTGCTCATTTAGTAGCAGAGAAGTGGACTGATTTTTTCTTCTTTCTACTCTATAGTAGAAGCAGGACTTTTGTGTTTGAATTCAGATCTTTTCTCAATTCTGTGTTGGTTTTGTTGCAGGATTTCCGCCTTACAAGGAAAAAATTTAATCAATTTCCAGGATTCAGCATTGCCCACTGTTCATTTTGAAATCTCAGTTTTTAATAGTGATTTATCAACAGAAAAAACAAAATTTGTTTCTAATTTTCTCTTACTGCAGCAAGAAGCCGCTGGATCAGTGTGAATTTTAATGCTCCTCCACTCACAGCATATTAATTTACTGATTGAAAGGGAGTAAAGGGAGTCCAGTTTTTTTTTTTTTCTTTTCTTTCTTTCTTTTTTTTTTTTTTGGTACTGAAGGTTGAATCCAGATACATTCTATCTCAGAGCTACATCCCCAGCCCTATTTTATTTTTTATTTTGAAAGAGGGTCTTACTAAATTGCTGAGGCTGGCCTCAAACCTGCGATCCTTCTGTCTCAAGCCTTCCAAGTACTGGGATTACAGGCGTGTACCAGCATGCCTGGCTGGTGCTCAGGTTTTTGACTTGTTGGAAATGGCCTAAAATGGTTAGCTGGGAGAGAACTCACAGACAATAGGTTGCTTAAGAATGAAGATATTAAAATATAGTAAAGAGAAATATGAACAAAAGAAGTAAAGCAATACTTCTCTTATAACAAAATTATGTTTTTAAGTAATTCGACCCTCTGGAATAATCTATAAACTGAGATGTGAATATAGGAAAGAAAATGACAAGTCAGTTTTCTGTCACTATAACAAAATGCTTGGCTCTTAGGCTCCACCTCTTAAAGGTCCACAGCAATGTCCAATAGTGCTATCCTAGGGACCAAGGCTTTAACACATTGGTCTTAGGGAACACTGAAGATGCAAACTATAGCAGCAAGTACCTAGGAATATCTGGATAAGTGTTAAAGAGTTCTCCTAATTTATTCATAGACAAGTTCCCAGCTTTCACTTGTTGACTACTCCTTTATGGAACAATAAATTCTAGCTCCTGAATTTGCAAATATTTTATAGGATATTGTAACATATTTGTCATTTGATTTCCTGATACATGGTAGATTGGAATTAGCAAATAAGTGAAAAGGGGAAGTGCTTAAGAGGAAGAGCTGTTAGAAGATTGGAATAGTGACAAAAGTGGGAAACAGCATCTGAAAGCATGAGAACAATCAAAAAGTTAAACATGACATCAGAATTCAAAACATCGACAGTCTATGCGCCTTTGCTAGAGGGGCAAATAGCTCTATATATCTCAGTAGTCCAGGAGAACATTATTACTCTTCCATAGGACAAACAAGTATAATAGCCCCCCTCCTCTATCCATGGGGGAGACATTCCAAGACCTAGTGGATGCCTGAAACCATGGATAGTACCAGACCCTACATATACTATGTGTTTTCTATATGCCCTGCAGCACTGCCATATAGTACTAGATTAAGTCTCTCCTCCCATGTTTTATGCCCTAGTCTCTCTGTTGCATCACTACTCTTGTATTTTGGAGCCATTACTAAGTAAAATACGGGTTATTTGAGCACAAGTGCTGTCAATCTGATAATCGAGATAGCTACTAAATGACTAACAGGCAGGTAGTATATACAATGCAGATCTGCTGAAAAACATGATTCAAGCCAGGCGTGGTGGCGCACGCTTGTAATCCCAGCATTCGGGAGGCTGAGAAAGGAGGATCTGGGTTCGCGGCCAACCTCAGCTACCTAGTGAGGCCCTCCGCAACTGTTTCAAAATAAAGAATAAAAAAATAGGTCTGGGGGTATAGCTTGGAGGTAGGATGGCCCTGGGTTCAATCCCCAATACCGCAAAACAAACAAACAAAAAACCATGATTCATGTTTTGAGTGGGATGGAGCAGGACAGAGTGAGATTTTATCATGCTACTCAAAACTGCACACAATTGAAAGCCTATGAATTGCTTATTCCTGGAACTTTCTACAGAATATTTTCTGAGTAAGGTTGATGGTGGGTAACTAAAACTATTAAAGGCCAAACCTCAGATAGGGGAACGGCTACTGTAATAGTTCAGGACACTCTTTATAAAAGCAAGAAAATGGATTCCTATCATATATTAGAGAGAATCCATGGAAAATGATCTAAAGAAAGCATCTTTGACACATAAAAGGATCAAGTTCAATTACATAGAAATATTTTCTCATATGTTGGTTAAATTGGTACCTGCTATATTGTGAATATTCACGTGAAATGACTGGAAGTCATGTTGATCAGGATGTGGTCTCAAAGATTACATTTTTGTCTTTAATGAGACGGTAGGGTTATCTATTTTTTTTTCCTTTTGTCCAGCAGCATGCCCTTCTTTGGGATGCAAGACTTGACTTTCTTCTACAAGATGCTTTTTTTTTTTTTTTGGTACTGTTGATTGAACTCAGGGGCAGTCTACCTCCAAGCTACACCCCCAGCCCTATTTTTTATTCTTTATTTTGAAACAGGGTCTCACTAAGTTGCAGAGTGCCTCACTAAGTAGCTGAGGCTGGCCCCGAACCCAGATCCTCCAGTCTCAGCTTCCCAAATGTTGGGATTACAAGCATGTGCCACCACGACCGGCTCAAGATGCTTCTTTGACCATGAAGTTAAGGGACCTGCAGCTGACTTGATTTTGCCTCTGTAACTGCTATTTGTTTTTAGCCGATTTCTTCATTCTAGGAGGTACTCATATTGTCCTCTCAGCGAATCCTCTTTTTTTTTTTTTTTCATGGTCCTAGGGGTTGAACCCAGAGAGTTCTACCTCTGAGCTACACCCTCAGCCCTATTTTAGTTTTTATTTTTTGGAAACAGGGTCTCATTAAGGGCCTCACTAAGTTGTTGAGGTTGGTCATGAACCTGTGATCCTCCCATTTCAGCCTCCCAAGCACGAGGATTACAGGTGTGCACCACTACACCCTGCAATGCCTATGTGAATCCTCTTTTGCATAAACCACTCCAGCTGGCGTTCTGTGATCTGTAGCTAAAAAACTCCTGTGGGGTATAAGGAGCTCTGGAAAGTGTGAGGCCCCTCTGAGCTGCTCACTGCAGTACTGAAGGTCTGGCAGGGATGCTGAGAGAGGAAAACTGAGAAGCAACCTTGTTTGTGCAGCTAATGAGAAGTTGGTATCTTTCAAGCTATATGATTGAAAGGAAATGCTGCTGCCCAACTGAAGGAAGAAAAGACAAGGAAAGCTCTAGCAAGAGTCCATAGAGCAGGCCGCCTTATCAGATTTCCCTTTCCTGAGTGATTCAAGCCTTACTCCCCCCCACCCCCAAGCCCTGAGTGTGTATTGACCATGCGCCATCCTGACTCAGAGACTGTGGCACTGCACAATGTATAAACCCTTTCAGCTTGGACTTTCTGAATCAGCAGTGTCTTTTTTTTTTTTTTTTTTTTTTTTTTTGGTACTGGGGATGGAACCCAGGGGGCATTCTACCTCCAAGCTACACTCCCAGCCCTTTTTAAATTTTTTTTGTTTTGAAACAGGGTCTTGCGCCGGGCGTGGTGGCACATGTTTGTAATCCCAGCATTCGGGAGGCTGAAACCAGAGGATCCGGGTTCGCGGACAGCCTCAGCTACCGGCACTCCGCAACTTAGTGAGACTCGGTTTCAAAATAAAGAATAAAAAATAGGGCTGGGGTATAGCTTGAGGGAGAACGGCCCTGAGTTCAATCCCCAGTACCACAAAAAAAAAAAAAAGAAACAGGGTCTTGCTAAGTGGCTGAGGCTAGTCTCAAACCTGTGATGCTTCTATCTTAGCCTGTCAAATACTGGGATTAGAGGCATGCACCACCACGCCTGGCTCAGAGAGGTATCTTAAATTGCTCAAAATAAAATTTATTAAAAAAAAGTCTGGCCAGGCATGGTGGTGCACACCTGTAATCTCAGTACTGAGATAGGAGGATTGCAGGTATAAAGCCAGCTGTAGCAATTTAGTGAGGCTCTCAGCAACTCAGTGAGGACCTCAGAAACTTAGAGAGACCCTGTTTCCAAATAAAAAGTAAAATAGGGCTGTGGACATAGCCCAAAGGCAGGTCTCCTGGGTTCCATCCCCAATACCCCCCAACACACACACACAAAGGGCAGGTGGTATATCTCATTGGTAGAATACTTGCTTAGCATGTGGGAGGCCCTGGGTTTAATCCCTAGTATCACAAGAAAAAAAAACTTGCTTATATGATAAATTCCCAAATAATGTAGAGAATAATGATATCTAACAGCTTATAGAAGTATGCCAGGCCAGGTGTGGTGGTACATGCTTGTAATTCCAGTACTTGGGAGGCTGAGACAGGAGGATCACAGATTTCTAGCCAGCCTCAGGTACTTAGTGAGGCCCTCTGCAACTTTGTGAAACCTTGTTTCAAAATAAGGAATAAAAAATAGGGGATAGGGGTGTAGCTTGGAGGTAGAATGCTCCTGGGTTCAATCCGAAGTAACACACACACACACACACACACACACACACACACACAAAAGTGTGCCACACACTGTTTAAAGTGATTCATGAGTATTGGTTTATTTAATCCTCATAACTCATGCTAATATTATTCCCATTTTAATTTTTTTTTTTTTTTTTTTTTTTTTTGCGGTACTGGGGGTTGAACTCCGGGGCATTCTACCTCCGAGCTATACCCCCAGCCCTATTTTTTATTCCTTATTTTGAAACCGGGTCTCACTAAGTTGCGGAGTGCCTCACTAGGTATCTGAGGCTGGCCGCGAACCCGGATCCTCCGGTCTCAGCCTCCCGAATGCTGGGAT
>PVLC010041009.1:0-13542 GCA_004027655.1 Graphiurus murinus
GACCTTGGACACCTTCAGAGGCAGCTCAGCTCCCTTCTCAACCTCCCACTAGTCACCTTTGCAGTGACAGGCACTTTCCCTTACATCCTTTCTTCCCATTGTCTTTATTTGCAAAAGGGTAGAGACTAAAGACTACTTGTATTCTTTCCACTATGTTACAGGAAAAATAAAGAATCTATGTGCTTTCAAAAATATAGAGATATATATCATAATGTTAAAGGGGAAAGTTACATATAGTATCTACACATACATAGCATGCATGTGAAAAGAGTTTTGTAAATTATAATGCTTTTTACAACTGAGAATTGTTATAAAATTCACTCATTGCCCTCTAGACAAATGCATGGACCTACTTTCAAAGGAACTAAGGCCTACGTAGAGGTCTTCTAGTCTGTTTTCAACTAAGGCAAAAAAAAAAAAAAAAGCATCCAAGCCACATCTAACCTCTGCTTCATCCCTATGTGGGCAAGGGCTTATTTGTTTTTCGAAACCCACTTCTTAAGCACTGAAGAGCTCACAGTCACTTCCCATGAGTTTCCAGCAACACGACAGGCCCCAGTGAATCCCATGAAAGCAGGTCTGTCCTCAGCTGGCCAGAGGCCTTCCCTCTCTCAGAAACTCCCTATTGCTCTAGGATCCTGAGACTCCAATGAGAGAAATTGGATCAACCTCTGAGTTCTAGGACTCCTTTGCTGAGTACCTACTGTGTGCCTGGGAGGTACATGGTATCTGGTGACAGCATTTCAACATTGTTGGCAGTATTTTGGAAACACAACTGCAGGCTGGAGTTGGGGTTCACTGGAGGCAGTTTACAGGAGGTGCAACAGGTTATAAGGGTGTCACCTCTGTTTCTTACTAGAGACATCCTAGAGATTCTATTTTATACCCTGCTTGTGGGCTTGGACATCTTTGCTGCCTTCCTAAAGAGCCAAGCAGTGCAGAGAACCCCAAGAGCTAGAACTATGAAGGGAGGGCTAAGATCTCAAGGCCAGAAGGCTCCCCTAGTTCAGGCACCTGGTCTCCTGTGGCTTCAGTCTGCTCATACATGAAATGATAACAGTAACAGCTGCCCACATCAGAGGGTCGCCAGGACTCTCAGGTTCCAGCCCAGCTGGGCCAGCAGGTGATGGCTTGAAGAAGACCAGACTGCCAGAGGGATGGTAAAGAAGCACGAATGGCTTGGACCAAGAAGAAAGTACGTCAGCAAAGATGCTTCACTCTGTGGGAAGGCACACCAAGATGACTAATGTGCAGGGTATTTCTTCACGATTCCCTCTAGCACTGAACAATAGCAATGGCTTTTATTCATCCATGTATTGAGTGCTTACTACTTGATTGCCAGTATCTAGGACAGCGCAATTGTGCCTCCATTCTTTCCTTTCTTCTTTCTATCCATCCAGTTTTTGTGAGTTGAATACAGTGGTTGAATACAGTGTCTGGAACTTAGAGTTGTTACTCTAAGTCCTTTGTGAGCACCTTATTTCAACAGGAAGAGTCTTGGGGGAGTGGATAGGGAGAACTTCATCTGGCTCTTGGCCTTTTCAGAACTCTCTAGGTTATACAAGGCCTTGCTTCCTCCCCTGCAATGTGAACTCCCTGGGCTGAGAGATTCAGAACTAGAGAGAGAGTGCAAAGAGCAGAGCTGAGAGCTCCTTCAACCAGCTCTATGATGGGAAGCCTCACCTGGGGCTTGACGGAGAGTCAAAAACAGCAGAGCCCTGTATGGGTGAGTCATCACTGGTGGTATTCACTTCCACATTAACCTTACCTAACCCCCTTCAGTCAGCAGAATGAAGGGATGGATCCCCCAGCTCATTCTCATGTCAGCACAAACATAGAAAGGCCGAGGGAGGGCTTGGTTGAATACGGTGTCTGGAACCTATTTATGAAACCACTCAGAAGAGCCCACACAATTTCATCACAAACCTGAATCTCAGACATTCTCTGGTACAGATGACAGTGTGGATACTCAGGAGCTAGCCATTCTGCAGAAAGTGAGCCTGGCCTTTCCCCTCCCCTCTCCTGGGCTAGAACTCTGGAGAAGCAGTAAGCCACCAGCTCTGCCTCCTTCATGAGCAGGGATGGCTGTGAGCTGGGCCTACACCTTACCCTCTACAGGATGGTGCTCAAGGAGCAGCTCCCAGGGCAGAGGCAGCCAAGAGAGAGCCCTGCCATTCAGATCCCTCCTCCCCTGACAAACCGTCATGATGGCAAAGGTAGTACTCATACCCTGTACTGGGCATTGTTCTAAGTAGTTTATGTCTACTACTTAATCCAGGCCTCATAACTTCCCTCTGGGATGGATACTATTATCATTCCCATTTTATAATTAAGGAGATTGAGGCACAGAGAGGTTAAGTAATGTGCCTCAGGTTACATGGCTATAAGTGAGATGCAAACCCAGGTCGGTCTGACCCCAACACCATTCTATCAGGCACAGCCCCATAGCCACCCACTATCTCACTTCCTGGCAGATAGAAGTGGAAGTTTCAAGAGGAGTCTACTCAATGGAGCCCATGGAACATCTCCCTCTTCTATGTCCTGGAGCAAAAAGGTCCCTTTCCCCTCAACAGTCCTCAGCCAGCATCTTGCCAATAATAAGTAAGAAGCAAGACACACCATCCGCCTCTCTTGGCTCAGCTCAGTTCCAGAAACATTTGGCTTTCACACGCCTTTCTTTTGCAAGCCGGAGGAGATGGGATTCTGGGCTTGGAGGTGGAGGGAAGGCTGTGTGTCCAGGCTGGGACAGGGAGGAGGACATGCGGACTGTGAATGCATGCCTTTCAGGCTGACTCTCAACAACATTATAAGGAAAGACGCAGCGGTCAGCAGGGATGGTGTACATGTTCACAGTCTCTGAAAATCAGGGTATAATAGAGCATAGTTCCAAAGGCCAGGACAGATAAATGACCAAAACCCAAAACCACAGCACATGTCATCTGAACCCAGTGACCACAAAGCCTTCCCTGATTTGGAGCTTAATTAAGAAAAACAAAAAAAAAGAGAGCCAGGTTTCATATGGTTTCATAACGGCATGGGGCCATTCCCCCGCCCTGCCAACTCCAAACATCCTGTATAAAGAAAGCATTCCGTCATCTTAGCACCTCTCAACAAGACAACAATAGGCTACATTTTTCCATCTAAGAACTGCTGGCTTAAACAACAGATGGAGAGGAGCGAGTGTGCACTGGGTCGCAGAGCCACCGAGGACAATGAGTAATGGGTTTCCCAGATGCGCTATCGGCTGGTGCAGACGCTAAGCCGAGGGACTGGTCTTAGGACTTGTTACCCTGAAGGCCCTCTCCCAGGCGCCGCAGGGAGCAGCCTACGCATTCCCACTCCATGAGCTCAGGCTGCAGGTGGCCAGCAAAGCCAAGGTGGGCAGCGGAAGGGTCAGCAAAGCCTAGGAGGCTGATTCCCACTGCTGTTATAGGACAGGAAGACAGGCTGTCCCAGGAGGTCTTAGCACCTCTGCCTCGTGCAACCATGGACTGTGTGGGGACCTCCATGGAAGGAGGGGCAGAGGATCACAGCATATTTAAGAGAGACCTTAGAGAGGCCCTCTACTAACACTCCTAGCAGAGGAAACAGTCAGGGAGAGAGGAATTGATGTTTCTAAGGACTTTTTATTGCTGGGAGTGGGGTGTGTGTGTGTGTGTGTGTGTGTGTGTGTGTGTGTGTGTTTTAAAGCTGGTGTGGTCCAGTGGTCCATTTTAATATTTCTGTTTTACAGATGTAGGAATGAAAGCTTGAGCTAGTGAACTAACTAGCACAGGGTCACAAAGTTAATAAAGGAAGGAGCAGATATTTGATCCCTGGATGCACATGGGCTCTTCCCAGCAGGCTCCACTGCACTCAGAGTGAGGCCACCCAGGGCTCCTGCCCCTCCTCCCAGCTCTGTTACATCAGCCTGGCATCCTTTGCCATTTTTATGGACTAATTCAGCAACCTAGTAAACCTATGGATGCCTACTCAGAAGACTATCTATAAAGGCATAAAACAAGCTGTCAACACATCTCTAATAATATGTGAAATCACAAGATCTAGCTGCAGATCTAACACCTTACATCATTCCCAAATGTAATGAGTTTAAACCATGCATTGGGATGCCTCCAACCCCTGCAGGGAGAAAGGAAACCTGTGGTTCCACTGGTGATGGGGTCAGGGCCTCCTGAGGTCCTTTCCCTGCTGCCTTCATCATTGGGGGATAGGTTACATTTCAGGCAGAGGTTAGTGAAAAGAAAAGCTTTTCTTCATTCAAGTTCACAGACCCCTGAAGATTAAAGATCCCTGTACCAGACCAGCAGAGCAATGAGGCCCCAGCATGGGGGATGGTTGTCTCCTTTTCCTTAAATTTACAGGACCTAACAGTAAGAGTTATTACGTGTGTGTGTGCATGCATGCATATGTGTGTGCTTGTATATACTGTGGATTGAACCCAGGGGTGCTCTACCTGAGGTATACTCCTAGCTCTTTTAAAAGGTTTTTTTTATTTTTTTTATTTTGAAACAGAGTCTCACTAAGTTACCCCACATTGGCCTGGAACCTGTGATCCTCCTGTCTCTGTTTCCCAAATACTGAGATTACAGGTGTGCATCACCTGGGTGGGCAAACTTACCATTTTGTGAATGTACCATGCTGCAGATTTCCATTGAACTAACTCATTTCCTACTTACAACTAGCCTTTGTAGTAGGCAGTATTATCCTCACCTTATAGAGAATTTTTATTTTAAAGTTAAGTTCTTCAAACAAGTTAGACATGTCTACCTACTGCATGTACATGTTTCTGGATTACTATAACTGAAGAGATTGTAAAGTAAACTGTTAAAAACTATTTTACTTTAAACTCTCTAATTGTGTGAATTTTGAATCCACATTAGCAAAACCAAATAAACTGTGATCTAAGGCCACAAATGCCATCCTTAACCCCATATTGCAAACTACTAAATCCATCAAAACAAAACAACAACAACAAAAACAAACAAACTACATAGTAGCTGGGCATGGTGGCACACGCCTGTAATCCCAGTACTTGGGAGACTGAGACAAGAGGATCAAGGACATCCTCATTAAGTAGTGAGACTCTCAGCAACCTAGCAAGACCCTGTTTCAAAACAAAACAAAATTGGGCTTGTGAGTGTAGCTCTTAGGTAGAATGCCCCTGGATTTAATCCCTAGCACCACCAAAACAAACCGAACAAAAATAAACAGTTCCATGGTTTCAGGACATGAACTGAGGACTTCTAAGCAAACATTCAAATGTGAAATTCTAAAATAAAAATTAATTCATTCAGTCATCATTAATTCAAAAACATAATGTAGTCAGGGACAGTGGTGCACATCTGTTATACCAGTACTTGGGAAGCCGAGAAAGGAAGATTGCAGGTTCGAGGACAGCCTCATCAAAGTAGCAAGACTCTTGGCAATCTAGCAACCTGTTTTTGTTCAAAACAAAAAATTAAAAAAGCTAGAGGTGTAGCTCGGAGGCAAAACACCTCCAGAACTAAAAAAGAAAAAAAAAAAACCAAACAAAAAACAACAAAGTTGTTGTTTGTCTTAAATATTTCAGTCAGGAATTCTTTTGAAACTATGGGCAAGAATAATGTCTGAGCCCTCTCTGTATTCTCTGAGCCCTCTCTGTATCCACGATGAAGTCCTGAAGGGAGAACATGGATAGAGAGATAATGTATTTCATATCTTATGTGGGGAAGGGTGGGGGGCTACTGGATATTGGGATATTGAACCCACATATGCTAGCCAAATGCTCTACCAATAAACTACATACCAGCCCTAGGTTGTCTAGGTTGGCCTCAAACTTGCAATCCTCCTGCCTCAGCCTCCTGAGTGCTGGGATCATAGGTGTGTACCACCAAACCTGGCTCATTCATATCTTTCTGAAAGTCACTTTCTATTGAAGTCCTAAAGCAAATACTGATCTATTGCATATATAAGATCTGAGACACCTGGTTTTGAACATTTCTGTGTTCTATGCATCCCTGTGAAATTCCAGGCAAGTCCTTTAGTTGGTTAGGCCTCAGTTTCCAAATCTAGAAAGCAGTGACGATGAGCAGTCACTCACAGAGTTAACATGAAAATGAAAGGAGACGCTAGATGCAGTTGCTTTGTCAACAGAAAAGCTTCATGCTGTGGTGATGTGTCAGTAACTCTAGCAAGCAACAAGCCCCTCAGTGTGATCAGGAGCTTCAGAGTCAACCTGAGGGGCCAAGATGCGAGAGGTTCCTGCTGCACAAGAGAGACAATAAACTCATGTACCTCCTCTGTCACTGAGATCAACAGCACCAGGAGAAGGGCTGGGGGTGCTCTCCATGGAAAACTCTGGCAGAGTCAGGTCCTGCTGAGGCTCAGGTCTGCTGTTCCTTGCAAAGTAGCACAGCCCGCTTCCCCTCCCTCCAGGATGGTGGCTTACCCTGTACACCTGGCATCATTTTAGGGAGAAGAGGGACTCAAGGAGTTGGTGACCTTCCCTGTTCTATGTCCAGAAGAGGCCAAATAGACAAGGGTATAAAGGCAGTTATGGTCTTTGCTAACGCCAAGGCTCCTGGTGACCCTGAAAAAGGCATTGCTCCTGGTACAGGGGGAATGATGCCCGGTGACAGTGGAATGGGAAGAGGAAGAGTTGCAGGCTTTAGAAAGATGATGGTTTAAAAGCTGGGCAAGGTGGAGCATGCCTGTAATCCCAGTACTTGGGAGGCTGAGACAGGAGGAGTGCAGATTTGAGGCCAGCTTTAGCAATTTAATGAGACCCTTGGCAACTTAGTGATACCCTGTTTCGAATAAAAAATAAAAAGGGCTGGGGGTGTAGTTCAGAGGTAGACTGCCCCTGCGTTTAACCCTCAGTACTGCAAAAAGAAACGAAGGGAGGAAGGGAAGGGATGGGAGGGAAGAGAAGGAGATGATGGTAGACATCCTCCTCCTGAAGATGTGCAGAAGGTGCCTTGATGGCATCATGGGACTCAAGAGGAAGGTGTGGGCCAGGGATAGGAACATTGAGGTGACAGGAGCGTGTAGCTGAGAAAGCACACCCAGCAAAAGCAAGAGGAGCCAGAGACAAACCCAAGGAGGACACAAAGTATGCGCTGTGGGAAAGGAGAAAGACTGTGAAAAAGGACTCATTTTAAAAAGTGAGTCCAAAAAAGTTGCATCACATCCTCACCTAACACCGTGTATAAAAATTTACTCAAACCAGATCAAAGACCTAAGCACAAGAACTGAAACTTAAGACTTCTAGAAGAAAATACTAATGATATCAGATTTGGCAATGCTTTCTTGGGTATAACACCAAAGGCACAGGCAACAAAAAAGAAAACAGACAAGTGAGCCTCATCAAAATTTGAAACTTTTGTGTAATAGAGGACACTTCCAACATTATCAGAAAGGTAACCCATAGAATGGGAGACTAGGACTTCAATAAGTTTTCCCAGGTCTTTTCCTCAGATTTAGACTGCTCTTCCCTAGAGAAAGGGCACTGAGAGTAAAATCTTTTCACTACAGAATTTTCATGCAAAGGCCTTCAGTCATAGCTGCTGCTCTAATTTATTTGTCTTAAGACAATGACAAGGAACAGGAGGTACTGTGCACGCCGGGTTGCTGTGAGATGAGGTACGTACCTCCAAAAGCCCTAAGCAGGCTCTGTATGGATATATACTCAGCTTATCTTTCCAAGAATCTGCATAGAAGCCTGAGGGCAAATCACTTTTATTTAATGTAATTTTATATATAATACATAAAAGAACACATACATGAATACATATTACTGTGTTGCTAAGTTATGCTGTTCAGTAGGTTAGGCTTATTAAATACATTTTCAACATGATAATTTCAACTTAACTATGGGTTTATAAAGATGCAAACCCATCATGAGTTGAGGAGCATCTGTACTATTACATTTACAATGTACTCCCCTTAAGTATATACTTCTATAACTACATATGCTATAGATTTCAACAGTTTTATTGGTGTATATGTTAACACATTGTATAGAGAGCTGGTAGCTTACCGCAGACCATTTGATATTAACTGAGAACCATATGGCCCCCATTATTTTTTGCAAAACTCATTTGCTGAAAGGTCAGTTGTTGAACCTTTAAACATTTGGTTCTCTTGAACAGTTTGACCTCTTTATCGGCCCTTATTCTGCCTCCTCCCCACTCCTTTCACAGATGTTGATTGTTAATGTACATACTGCACTCCAAACACCGTCTAAGCATCTGCTTTTGAAGAACTCATCTTGTGACAAATACCTATTAGGTGTCATGCATTATCCAAGGTGCTAGAGAATCAGCAAGGAACATTTAATCAACAACTCCTACCCCCATGGAGCTTGTATTTTAATGGAGTTTCTGGAAATGCTTTTGCCTATGTGATAAGATGTATGTAGCTAAAGCAGCCTTCCCGTCTTAAAAGCAAATGTGATGACTGGAGCTAAGCAGCTACCTTGTGACTCTAAGTTGACAAGCATGAAGAGAAGCTGCATTGTCCATTGTGACAGTCCTTAGCTACATGTGGCTATCAAGCACTTGAAATGTGGCCAGTTGGGATTGAGGTGAGCTATGAAACACACACAGCATTTCAGACACTTAATATTAAAAAACATAACACACCTCAGTAACTACTTTTCATATTTGTAACATGTTGAAATTGTGATATTGTAGATTTATTAGGTTAAATAAGATATATTAGCAATTTTTTTGTGCACGGTACTGGGGATTGAACCCAGGGGTAGTCTACCTTTGAGCTAGATTCCAGGCCCTAGTGGGGAAAAAATATGTATTTTTTTTTTCTTTGAAACAGGGTCTCACTAAGTTGCTGAGGCTGGGCTTGAATCTGTGATCTTCCTGTCTCATCCTCCCAAGTACTGGGATTATAGGCATGTGCCCACCACACATGGCTTTTTATTAAAACTTATTTCACCATTTCTTTGTATTTTTTACATGTGGCTACTAGATCATTTTAAATTCCATATGTGGCTCACATTATATTTTTCTTAGACAAGCACTGGCTTGGAGAATCAGAGAAGATAGCTACTGAGCCTCCTGCCACCACCTCTGTCATGACTTCTCATTAAAAAATAAGCCCCTATTTGTTTTAGTCCCCAAGGTCAAGTGTTCAGTTACTTGCAGCTGAATGCAGTCCTAGGCATTTCAGCAGAGGAGAACAACTTAGAGCAGGGCCTGATGAACTGCTAGGCCTGCCCTGTAGCAGGAGGCAGAAGTCAGCCTGGTTCTCACCCAGTGGAGAGGGAGATCCATAGAGGTACCCACACCAAGAGGGAGACCAAACTAAACCCCCAGACCTATTTTATTTTATGTTTTTATTTTGAAACAGGGTCTCACTATGTTGCTGAGGCTGGGCTCGAACCTGTGACCCTCCTGTCTCAGCTTCCCAAGTACTAGGATTACAGGTGTGCACCACCATGCCCAACTGATTGTTATACACTATTATTGTGAAAAAACCAAAGCAAAGCAAAAGTCTGCAATGAGCAGGAAAGCGGGAAGCCCGGGTATGACTTCTAGTCTGGGAAGCATAATATAAACTGCTTCATGGTTTCCTTTGCCCTGCCCAGCGGTACACATTTATTTGGATAATCCAGCCAGAGATTCCCTAGGGCTTTGTGCAATCCTGGGTGGGCCAGGAACTGCAAGAGAGTTTTTGTTTTTCTCCAAGAAAAAGGAAGGCTGGCTTTCCAGCCTCACAGGCCTATTGGCCAGTTTCCCATCCCTCTTGAAAATTCCATGAACTACCAGATGCTAGTCAGGGCTCAGACAAGGTTGTGGTCACCATCTCCACCCTTCCCCCCAACCCCAGGGAAGGGATGCTTGGGAAGAGATGCTCACAGACAAAGCTGGGCAAATGCTTAAGGAAAGGAAGGGACCAGCTCCCACAAACCCAGTAGCAAGCCTTGGATCCCCCCCAGGACAGCTCCAGAAAGAGGCCTCTTGACTGACAATGTTCATTTATCAAGTCCGTGAGCATCTTCTCTGTGCTGGAATGAGCTTGACGTGGTCTTTGTCCTCAGGGAGCTCACAGCCAAAGGGAAAGAGAAACAGAGCCATCCATGTGGGCACTGGTCAGCCAGCTAGTGGTAGGGCCAGTTTGGGAGCCCACTGTGCCACCAAACCCAGACTGGAGATGGACAGGAGAAGGGGGCTGGCCATGGGGTGGAGATGATACTTGCTGAAGCTGAATCATAAGGAGAATAAGTTAGACCTAGTGTGGTGATGCACACCTGTAATCCCAGTACTTGGGAAGCTGAGACAGAAATATCACGGGTTCAAAAGCCAGCCTTGGCAACTTAGCAAGACCTTGCTTCAAAATAAAAAATAAAAAAGGGCTGAGGGCATAACTCAGTGGTAGAGCATCCCTGGTTCAATCCCTCATACCACCAAAAAAGATCAGAGCACAGATCTCTGTAGCCAGGATTTGAAAGTTCCCATTAGCTTATAGATTTTAAAGAGGAATATAAGCACATTCAATGTGATGTATTTGTACACATTTCTTTTGTTTAAAAAAAAAAAAGCACTTACCTTCACTAATAGAACAAGCTTCTTTTTGTTTTGTTTTGTTTTATTTTATTTGGTGTGACTGGGGATTGAACCCAGGGACACTTTACCACTGAGCTACATCCCCAGACTCTTTCTAAATTTTATTTGGAGAGAGGGTCTCACTAAATTGCCCACACAGGCTTTGAACTTGCAATCCTCCTGCCTCAGCTTCCCAAATCTCTGGGATTATAGGCATGCTAAAGCAAGCTTCTTAATGAAGCCATGTATCTCACTATGTTGTGAACTGTGAACCACTATGCAAATGTTAGGTGGCAGTAATAGTAATGACTCACTTAGCTATTGTTCTAGAGGTGGACCAATCCCCACCATATTGCTGCTAGGCTGCTCTTTCCTCAGCGGCCCCCATCCTGGGCTCCAGGCCTCAGAGGGAGCCCCTCAACACCCACTCAGCCAGACCAAAGGTATCTAATAGATGACATTCACCATAGTTCCTCCCTCTTAAAGAAGGACTCTTTGAGCCAGGCGTGGTGGTGCACGCTTGTAATCCCAGCATTTGGGAGGCTGAGACCGGAGGATCCGGGTTCGAGGTCAGCCTCAGCTACCTAGTGAGGCCCTCCGCAACTTAGTGAGACCCGGTTTCAAAATAAAGAATAAAAAATAGGGCTGGGGGTATAGCTTGGAGGTAGAACGCCCCTGGGTTCAATCCCCAGTACCGCAAAAAAAAAAAAGAAGGACTCTTTGGTGGAAGTGTGTACTCCAGGGAGTCCAGGGAGGAGAGCTTGACAATGCCTTGAACTTCCAAATGCAATACACATGTGCTTTGACTCTGAGGTTCCTACAGTCTGTCCTCTAGGTATGCTTTCACATGTATATGAAAATGAATGGTTAAAGAAGTGTACAGCAGCACTGTTTAAGATGGAATAGACTGGAAACCATCCAAGCAGTTAAATAAATTGTGATATAAACAAATGGGAACATATAAAATGGGAAGCCACAAAAAGCCATGAATAGAAGGGTAATATGCATCCTTGCTGATATGAACTAAGCTCCAGGATATATATTTTTTGGTTTTTTTTTTTTTTGTGTGTGGTACTGGGGATTGAACTCAGGGGCATTCTGCCTCCGAGCTACACCCCCAGCCCCATTTTTTATTCTTTATTTGGAAACAGAGTCTCACTAAGTTGCGGAGTGCCTCACTAGGTAGCTGAGGCTGGCCGCGAACCCGGATCCTCCGGTCTCAGCCTCCCGAATGCTGGGATTACAAGCATGTACCACCACGCCCAGCTCAGGATATATATTTTTGAGTGAAAAAAGTAAAATGCAGAACAAACACATATAGGTATTTCCTATTAAAGCCAGGTACCGTGGTACTTTAGTCCTGGTGTGCAAGACCAGCCCTAGGCAACACAGGAAGATCCCACCTCAAAACTAGAACAACAGAAACCCATGGTGGTGGGCACATGCACACATATGTGTGTGCACACATACAGACTTTGAGGAAGGCACAGAAAATGGTATAATAGTTACCACTAGCAGGGGGAACTTGGAATGGAGAAAGGAGACTTCTTCTCACAGTGTATTTTCTTATTCTAGTTGAATTACTTTTTATCTTGAGCATTCATTTATTTTGATTAATGAAACTTGTTTTTTGTTTGTTTGTTTAAAAAGCAAGAACGCAGCCATGTGCATTGGCACATGCCTATAATCCTAGCTACTCGGGAGGCTGAGGCAGGAATATCTCGAGTTCAAGGCCAGCCTGGGCAACTTAGCAAGACCCTATCCAACATAAAAAAAATAAAAAGGGTTGGGAATGTAGCCCAGTGGTAGCGTGCCCCTGAGTTCAATTCCCAGTACCAAAAAAATAAACAAATAAATAAAAAGATAAAAAAGTATTTATAAAAGAGTCATTACTGTAATACCTAGGGGACTGGTTCCAGGACACCCTCCACTCCATTCTACACAGACAATGTCCAAGTTCCTTATGTAAATGGCACAGTGTTTGCATATAACCTACACACATCATCCTACATACTTTTTCTCTCAGTTGCTTATAATACCTAGTACAAAGTAATGCTACTGTAAATAGTTGTTACAATGTATTATTTAGGGAATGATGACAAGAAAACATGTCTGCACCTGTTCAGGATGGAAAATTTTTTTCAAGTATTTTTGGCCTGTGTTTGATTGACCATGAAGACAACCAAAAAAGAAAGCCTTTTCTTCTCAGGCATAATTGTCCACTGCAAACACCCCTGCAAACTCACATACTCCATGGGCTGTATCCATGGTGCAGCATTGGCTACAACCCCATGGGGAGCCCAGCTGGCCAGCTGCTTACTGTAGCGGTGCCTGCGGTCCACTGTCAGGAAAGTGGACAAATCCAGAGTCCATCTATGCTCGCTGTTCCATGAGTACAGAATTCCACACCACAGAGACGAACCTCTGCTTTATCGGTTACGACTATAACCATCCATATTAGGTAAGGTGGGACTTAACCTGCTCCAGCCAGCACAGCCTGGTGGGTGACTTCAGAGGTCAGGAATGTCAGATAGGCTTATCCAGGGCGAGAGATAGCAGCCTTCCACCCCTAACAACTTTTCCACCGACCTCTCTGCCCTGCGCTTTGCTACGGCATCACAGAAACCATGTGACAAGCGGGCCGGTGACCATGAACCGGCCTGGGCTTTACACTCGGGAGGTACTGCAGAGGCAAAGTTGTGCCAGAATGATGTCCATGAGAAATGGTGCGGGCGACCCTGCTGGATGCTCATGAAATATACACATATCCTGACCGTCCTTTGTAAGTAAAATTATACAAGGACTTTCCCAAGCCCTGGGGACTAACTGGAAATTGCATTGTAAATACAACCTCCAGAGTTCTGGGCAGGTAGAAAGGATGAATAGAACATTAAAGGAGACTTTAACTAAATTGGCAATAGAAACTGATGGAGACTGGGTTACGCTCCTTCCCTATGCCTTATACAGGGCCAGAAATATGCCCTATAAGTTTAATTTAACC